>CABHPH010125171.1:22561-44091 GCA_902168325.1 Peromyscus nudipes
TCTCTCTCTCTCTCTCTCTCTCTCTCTCTCTCTGTATGTGTGTGTGCACATGTGTGTGAGTGTCCATGTCCATGTGTATCTGTGTGTGTATGTGTGTGAGTATCTGTGTGTGAGTGTGTATGCACATGTGTGTAAGGCCTTTGGAGGCAGAAGAAGCTGTTGGATCTCATGTAGCTGGAGTTAATAGGCATTCGTGAGCGACCTACTGTGGGTGCTGGGATCCAAACTCTGGTCCTCATGATTTAGCAGAAAGGACTTAACTGCTAGGCCATCTCTCCAGTCCCTGTGTATTACTTTTTAAAGAGGCCGTATAGAATAGTGGGTTTTGTGAGGACATTTCATAGATACACATGGTGGGAGTTTGCTTGTACTTGCCTCAATTATTCTCTCTTGTCCCTCCTCCCCTCCCCTCTCCTTCTGGTCCCCTTTCTTCCTTCCTTCCTTCCTTCCTTCCTTCCTTCCTTCCTTCCTTCCTTCCTTCCTTCCTTCCTTCCTTCCTTCCTTTCTTTCTTTCTTTCTTTCTTTCTTTCTTTCTTTCTTTCTTTCTTCCTTCCTTCCTTCCTTCCTTCCTTCCTTCCTTCCTTCCTTCCTTCTTTCTTTCTTTCTTTCTTTTTTTCCTCTGGAACTCACTTTGTAGACCAGGCTGGCCTCAAACTCACAGAGATACGCCTGCCTCTGCCTCCCGAGTGCTGGGATTAAAGGTGTGCACCACCACTGCCCGGCCTGGTCCCCTTTCTTTATTCAAATAGTCCCTCTTTCTGCTTCCTGATTTTTCTTTTTTAAAATCTGATTCCATATGAGAGCAAAGATATTTTCCTTTTTCTCTCCCTCTCGTGTCCAGCCACCTGCCCTACCTTAATACCCCTTCCTTTCCACAGACCCTTCAGCTTTCACGTCCTGTGCATATATACTTATTTAAAATCTAGACTCTGGCTGGGGATGTGGCTCAACTGATAGTGTGGGCCTTGCATGCACCAGACTTTGGGTTCAAGTCCTAGCACTGAATGAGCTCAGCACAGTGGCCACCTGTAAAACAGCATTTGGGAGGTGCCAGCAGGAGGATGAGGAGCTCACAGCTAGCTTTGGCTACATGCTAAGTTTCAGGCTAGCCTAGGCTACATGAGACCCTTTCTAAAAATAAAGTAAAATAGGTCCAACAGGATGACTCAGCAGGTAAAGGTACTTGTAGCCAAGCTTAACAATCTAAGTTCAATCCCCTGGAGCTGCACAGTAGAAGGAGAGAACCAACTCCACAAAATTGTCTGTGACTTCCATGTGCATGCTGTGACATGCATGACCACACACCATCCACACACATATAACCACACACACACATATACACACACACACATACACACACTACATATGACACACATATGTACACATGCACACTCAATCAATAAATAATAAATGTATTTTTAAAGAAAATGGAAAATAAAATAATAAAAACATATAAAACAAAATATTGAAATCTAGATTCCACATATGAGAGGAAATATATTTGTCTTTGAGCCCAGTTCATTTCTCTTAACATGGCTTCTGGCTCCACGTGTTTCCTCACTTACCCTCCAGTTCTGAGATCATGGACTCATGCTTGCTCTTCAGCTTTGTGAGGTTTTTAGCCTTTTCTTCCTCCTCTGCTAGATTGGTTGTCAAGTCGCTGACTCTCTCTTCAAGGAGTTTTCGTTCCTTTAGGGGCAATGGGAAAACAATAATTGCAGTGGTTTTTATTTCTCCTCCATGGTCTATGTTTTATTTCCAGTAGCTTCTATATGAACAGTTTAAAGAAAATCCAATTCCTAATCACAGGCACCAGGAGTTCCATATGGTAGAAGTTCTTTAGGAACTTCCCAGGCTGCCCACTTCTTGCCTCTTGCCAGGGTGTCCTGCACACTCAATGTTCAGCTAAAGAACTTCCCCATTCCTCCCACAGGACAGCTTGGCTCTGCCTCAGAACCTTTGCAGAGCAGGTCAACGTTGGATTCCTAACTGTTCCTCAATCTACGTCCATGCCTCCTTCTCCAGGAAGTCTCTTTGGAGACCCTCCCTTCATCCCCTAGTGTTCCACTTGTAACAGGGTGAGCATCTTCAGACCTGGTCACAATGTAATGGTTACTTTTATCTTTCTAGAGTGTAAGCCCCAGTGCAGGACACTGGACTCCTACTCCATGAGTGTCCTGGTCCACACAGAGCCTGGTCCACAGGGGGCCTAGCTGATGCCCAGCTTGAACTAATGGAGTCAGCTGGCTTGGGATTATTAACTGAAGTGACTGCATGTCCCTATTTTCACAGGGTGCTTCTGCCGTTAGTGCTGGACATGTGGTAAGACTGGCACATCTAACGCACTTTTGAAAGCTTGTTGTTCTGATCGTCCATGACCAAGATGTCATCTTCCAGTTTCTTGATCTTGGCTTCAGCTGTGACCTTCTCAAGCTGTAGTTTCTGTCTGGCAGCCTCCTCCTCTTCCAGCTGCTCCTCCAGGTCCTTGGTTGGGGGAGAGACAAGGATCACAGCCTTGCTGGAACAAAGTCACTAGAGATCTGGGCCTAGCCAATGTGGAGGCTGGGCTGAGTATACCCTGTACACTGCTGTCTCCTTCAGAAACCCATGTAGGCTACTAGGCTACTCTGATTTGCTCAGTGTCAGTGATATGTGTTTACTGGGGAGTCAGTACCATACTCCAGACCTTCCTTGATAGTCATTCCTTCCAGAGTCAGGAAATTAGTCCCCATGAATGTGTGTGAGTGTGTGTGTGTGTGTCTAAGAATTTTCAACACAATTGAAAGGTAGTAATAGATTGATTGTAACCTTAGGAGCCTGGGCCATGGAAGGCACTGTGACTTCCTCCCTCCTTCTTCTGGGGGCAGTCCACAGCCATGATAGGAGGAAGTTCAAGCAGCCCCATGAAGTGGCTGAGGAATTGGCACCTCCTGCTAACAGCCATGTGAATAAGCCACAAAGAAGTTGATCTTTTAGCTTGACTGAGCCTTCAAATGACTGGCCCTGGTCATGAGTGAGCATAAGCACCTCCCCAGTTGCTGACTACTAAGATAAATATGGACTATTTGAAGCTGCTGTATTCAGGCTGTTTTGTTACAGTATAATAACTGACACAATTATCCTATACACCAAGTTGCTAACAGAAAGGGGGTCAGCATACAGAACACAAGGCAGTAGACAGAGCAGGCTCTGGAGACTTATGTTCAGTTCCTGACCTAGCTCTGTGGCATTGGGCAGATGGCCATTGGTCTCTAAGCCTTAGTGCCTTCATCTTCCAGCATCGGGCCATATATCATCAGAGGCCTTCACCTAGGGTCCAGTGAATCTTTTCCTGCCATGTCTTACCAGCATCTGCTGAGCCATCTTCTTCCTCTCAGCCTGCAGTTGCTGGCCCCGGTCCTCCTCTTCCTCCAGGCGGGCCTCCATCTCATGTAGGATCTCCTCCAGTTCCTGCTTCTTGGCTGCCAGCCGGACCCGCATCTCCTCAGCCTCAGCATACAGCTCTGTCTCTGCTTGCAGCTGCTCCTGCAGCAGAGTCTTCTCCTCGGCCAGCTGCATGCAGGATTAGAAGGTGACCATAAGATCACCCATGTCTCGCTGTGGCTGAGCCCTTGGCTGTGCTGCCCCCACAGCCCACAGCGCACTTGTTCATACCTGAGTGTGCTTCTGCTCCAGCTCCTTCAGCTCGGCCTCTGCCTTCTGCTGCCTCTCCTTGATCTTCTGCATCTCCTCCTCCTTGGCTTGCATCTCCTCCTCCTGCCGTGTCACCTGGAGCAGTGGCTTTACCTGTGTGTGTACACACAGCCATCATCATAGTGGAAATGGCCAAAGGGAGCCATTCTCATCAAATATCAGATTTGTTCTCAGCTACAGATGATTTTACCAACACCATCTAGGTGACACTGGGCAATGTCAGGGACATAATCAGCAGTTGAAACAGGGATGGAAGATTCTACAGGCATTAGTAGGTAGAGGCAAGAGAGATGGCTTACATTCTAGAACAGTTTCTAGGAATCTCTTCTACTAGACAGAATTGCTGAGCCTAAACTATTGGCATGGCAAAGGTGAGGGACTTTTCATTGTTTCTTTTTTGCAGTACTGGAGATTGAACCCAGGACTATGTGCTTTATCACTGAGCTACACCCTGAGTCCATGGGCCTCTTATTAGATCAAAATGAAAGGAGAAAGAATCAAGGGAGTTGGAGGTGTTGATGCATCTTTGCAAGAAAAAAACCAAAACCCTCTACGGCTGTTCCCCAGCCACGGTCAGTGTCAAACAGCACATTTCCTTCCAGTCTTCTTCCTCCTGTTTAAAGAATAGTCTTGAAGGTTGATCATGATAGTGCACACCTCTAATCCCAGCACTTGGGGAGCAGAGGCAGGAGGATCTCTCTGGGTTCAAGGTCAGCCTGGTTCACACAGAGTTCTAGACCAGCCATAGCTACATAGAGAGACCCTGTCTCAAAAAGGAGAACAAAAAGGCAAGTATTGAACTGAATGCTTATTTTTATATTCTGGTTTCATCATTTAATTCTGTCCATCATTTATATTCTGTTCTCATCACTCATTGTTTCTTACCTCATGCTGTTCATCAGTCAGTTTTAGACAGGCATTTTTACTAGTTGATTCCCCTACCACCATCCCCATCAACAGGTGAACCAATGAATCTGCTATGGAAACGCTGTCACTGTCAAAGAGGCTGTGGAGGATGCCCTGAATTCCTGCTTCTCTTTATGGGAGATGGTTTTTCAGGATGGTCCCTTAGCATGTGGGTTCATGGGAACATTTGCAGAGAGCAGCTTCCTGTCAGGCTTCTTCTCCAGCTCGCTTGGCACTCAGAGTCTCTGCCAATGAACCCCATGGCTGCCTTCACACACTTAGCAGGATTTGCCATTATCTGTTTCTGGGACTGTTGTTATCATCTGCCTCTCCAGTTGGCTGTCATATTCATGAAGACATGGACCATGATACCAACTAGTATACTCCCGGCATACAACATGTACTCAATAAATACTTCCTTGGGGAAAGAATTTACACACTCAAGGGTATATAAAGGTAATATATAAGTTCACAGTCAATAAACATATCTTTGTGCAGCCAGTGATGCTGCAGAGGCCAGTGGTACCCAAAGGCCTTGCAAGCTTCAAGGAATAAAATGAACTACCAATTCAAGCAGCAAGTGGGGGCTTCCTACTTCATCATGCTGAGTGAAGCACCAATTCTGCAAGGCACCATGCTACATAATTTCATTTACATCTTGAAACAATGGGGTACAGAAAGGGATGGCAGAAGTGAAGCTGTTGGGGGCCACAGAGAGAAGTGGGTTTGCTACATAAGTGCAATAAGATGGATTCTTTTTTTGTTTTGTTTTGTTTTGTTTTTTGAGACTACAGGGGTTTCTTTGTGTAGTTTTGGTGCCTGTCCCGAATCTCACTCTGTAGACCAGGCTGGCCTCGAACTCACAGAGATCCGCCTGGCTCTGCCTCTGGAGTGCTGGGATTAAAGATGTAAAGATGGATTCTTGGGGTGACAGAAACACCTTGATTTGCTTTAAGGTCATGACTGTAACCCACAAGCCAAAGGGGAGTACCTTCACAGGCCTGCATGTGAGGTCTGACTTTAGGTCTCCACTTCAAGAGCCACTTTGGACCACCTCCATTCCCACATCTAGAGATCCCAGTAGGGCTTGATTGGGGAAGTGGAGGAGGTCAAGTAACTTCTGGGAAGGTGTAGAGTCAATCACTCACTTTAGTGAAGAGCCTCCACCATTGCCAGTTTCGGAGCTTGAGGTAGGCAGCACAATTCCTCTGGATCACCTTCATGGCTGTCAACTGTTGCTGCCTCTTGGTGAAGGCCCTGGGGAGTGAGGCAGGGAGCCATGAGGTGCTTCCCTCATGGTTCATGGCATCATTCACTGTATAGAACATCCCCCATTCACTCCAGCCAATCTTTCTGAGCATCAGAACCAGAATATTATCTGATCAAGCCACTTAAGCTGGCTCCCAGAGCCTTTCTCAGGAGGCAAGGGAAACTCCAGGCTCACAAATACCTCAAAAACAAAGCTAGAAATGATATCTAAGGAAAAGTTCAATGCTATGTTTCTACAGGTATCCTTCACTCCCCTAGTTGTGCCAGTTAAGTTCTGACAGACTTATTTATTCCTTGGTAGTATTTCAGAATTCTCAAACCTTAGTACCAAATCAGCACTATATTTCTTTAGAGCTTCTGGGTCTGAAAAACTACAGAATGATGACCACAATCCCACTCTGCCATGTAAGCTGCCACATTGGCTGTGGGTACATTTAAGAATACCAATGGGTGAGACAGTTGATTGGCTTGATCTGTTTGGGAGGCATCCAGGCAGTTGGACCGGGTCCTGTGCTCAGTGCATGAATTGGCTGTTTGAAACCTAGGGCTTAGCAGAGATGCTTGGCTCAGCCTGGGAGGAGGGGACTAGACCTGCCTGGACTGAGTCCACCAGGTTGATCTCAATCCTCGGGGGAGTCTTTGCCCTGGAGGAGATGGAAATGGGGGGTGTGGGGGGGGAGGGGACGGGGCGGGAGGGGGGAGAACGGGGGAATCTATGGCTGATATGTAAAGTTGAATTATATTGTAAAATAAAATAAAATAAATTCAAAAAAAGAATACCAATTATTATTAAGAGTACCAATTATTTTGGGAACAGGAATGATGGCAACAGAGAATTTAATTATAAAATTGAACAAATTAGGACTGCTGTTGTACTAAGGGCTTCCCAATATCTGGACTTAGCCATACTGAGTCTCTCTGACCCAATCAGGGCTCTGCAGATGTGGTGTAGACTATACCTGATGATAGTACACACTCCAGGCATCAGCACCAGGAAGATCTCTCTGAGGTGTCTTTTTCTTTCTTTCTTTCTTTCTTTCTTTCTTTCTTTCTTTCTTTCTTTCTTTCTTTCTTTCTTTCTTTCTTTCTTCTCTTTCTTCCTTCCTTCCTTTCTTCTCTCTCTCTCTCTCTCTCTCTCTCTCTCTCTCTGAGACAGGGTTTCTCTTTGTTGCTCCAGCTGTCCTGGAACTTGCTCTGTAGACCAGGCTAGCCTCAAATTCACAGAGATCCACCTGCCTCTGGGCATGTACCACTATGCCCAGCAGGGGTGTCTTTCCTTGAGGAACCTGAGTCTCACCTAGACACCAAGCAGAACAGATGGAGCATTGCAACTTCTAAGGTCCTACTTTATGAATCCTATTTGAACATAGGGTTAGAGATACAGCCACATAATTTTTCCTCTGACATGTTATTGTAGCCTAAGAGTTGTGAAATGAAAGCCAACCACACTTCTAAGCCCTTCCTGGGCATCATTCCATTAGCTCCTCTTAACAATTTCATGAGGTAGAAATGATTGCACTCAGGAGAAATGTGAGCACATAGGATGAGGACTTGAGAATAAGAACCCAGGTCTAAAACTCTCAAGCCCATTGATTGTCACTCGTCCTTCCTGCATCTATAACCAGCATACACATTTCAGTTGGAAGCTTCCTTTCCTTCTCAGGTAGAAGCTGTTGATTAAGGACACATCTTAAAATAGATAGCTTCTTGGAATCAGGGAATCCCAATGCAGGGCTGGAAATCCCCTTCTCTGGACTTTAGGTTTCTACTATGAATTTGGGGGAAGTTTTAGGATACAGAAAACTGTGTTTACTTTCTGGCCAGGTAGCCACGACACATTGCCTGGAAGGCCATGATGACATCAGTAATCTTCAGGTCCCGTTCCTCCTCCAGGTGGGCAAGGACTCCCGTACGGAAGAAGATTTTGCTCTGCCCAATCCTGTACAGGTTGGGGTCCAGTTCAAGGGCTTTGATCTGAGGAGGAAGGGAAAAAGAAGAGTTGCTATTTTCAACTGTGCCATTTGTTCAGTATGGCATGTATTTAAGAACTATCCCACCCAGCTAGCAACTGGAAATATGACCCAAAGCTGGAAGGTCACAATTGAATGTCTGGGAGGGAGGGTCCAGGATTAAGCTCACCATGAGAATGCAAGCTTGCTTTCCATCCATGAAGCCTTTGGGGATGGCGTTCGCTGCCAGGATCTCATAGCTTAAAATAGAGGACAGAAGTTGCTCAGCACATCTCCATCATTCATGCTTTCTCCAGGTTGCTCCCCACCACCCCACCAACACCAGAAGGCTCACCGTTGCCGGAACTCTTGGAAGACAATCCTGTTGGGGAAGCCCTGACGGCAGATACGGATGCCTTCCAACACACCATTGCACCGCAGCTGCTCCAGCACCAGAAATGCATCCAACTTGCCAGACTGTGGAAGTAGAAGAGGCCAGTGACCACTGGAGCAGCAAGCCCCAGACCTCAGGGCCAGAAAACATCCTTGGCAGTCTGTGGGGTCTTCATGGGGTTTAACTGAGGTGTAATGTCCACTGTTGCCATCTCTGGGTTTCTATACTTTCTTTGGTCCTATTTGTCCTATAATCCTCATTGTGCTTAGTGGTGCTAGCACCCCTGGCTAGAAACTAGGGATGTTTTCCCCTCACTGTCCTCCCCCTCACTTCCTGGACATCACTGCCTCATAGCTCTTACCTCCCAAGTCTCTCACAGTAGGTTTCTTAAAAAAAAAAAAGCAGATGTGGTATGCATGTGTATGCATTAATGTTCTTGCATGTCTATGAGAGCACACACATGTGAATGTGTATACACATTTTTGATGTGTGTGTATGTGTGACATGTGTGTGGTGTGTATATGTGATGTGTGTTTATGTGTGTGTGATATGTGAGATGTATGTCTGTGCCCATGTATGTGTGTGAAGTGTGTGTGTTCATGTGTATGTGTGTACATTTGGAGGTCTGAACTTAGTGTCAGAAATCATTCTCAATCACTCTTACATCATATTCACTGACTCATTCATCCACTGAAACTCGAAGTTCAGTCTCTTAGCTGAACTGTTCTGGGGAGTCTCTGTCTTCCAAGATTAAAGCTACAAGCAGGTCACCATACCCACTAGTATTTATGTGGGTTTCTGGGGTTCCAAGTTCTACTTGTGTAGCAAGCTCTTTAAATGGTGGAGCCATCTCCCCCAACCTACTTTTTTTTTCTTTTTTTTCTGGAGCTGAGGGCTGAACCCAGGGCACTTGCTAGGCAAGCGCTCTACCACTGAGCTAAATCCCCAACCCCTCAACCTACTTTTTTGTGCCATTGTTTCTTCTACCCAGACAACTGCAGCACCTTCCCACTTGATCATCTCTCCTCAGTCCTGCCTGCCCCTTCTAGCTCCTCATTTGGTCTAAAACATAATTTTGATCATGACCTACTGCTTAAACTCCTTCAGTGGCTTCCTACAGATAGGATGCCATCACAAAAGGAACTCCATAAACCAGTCCAGTCCCATCCCTAGCTCATGCCACCAGGTAGCAATATGAAACAAGGGAGCTAGATAATGGCTGACTCAATAAAGCACCTGCCTTGTAAGCATGAGACCCATGTGAAAGGCTGAGCATAATGCCATGTGCCTGTAATCCTAGAATTGTAAGAAGGGAGGCAGAGACAGGAGGATTTCAAAAAGCTCGTAGACCAGCTAAACTGTCCTATGTGGTGAAGCTTCAGGCCAGTGAGAAAGCTGTCCCACGTAGAAGTGGAAAGTGCCTAAGGACTCACATCAGAGCTTGTCTTCTGACCTCTATAGTACACTCTGTATGTGCACACTATACCCATAGGCATGAACACACCCATGCACACAAAACAAAAACAATATAAAATGACCTAGCTACAATTTTCTTGCCCAGACTCTTAATTTCTCACCTCTATACATTTTCTTACCCCAAACCTTTGACTTAAAATGCCTCCAAACACACTCATACCCCACTATGTACTTTACCAAGTTGATGCCTACCCATTTCTTTTTAAATAACATTTATTATTTATGGTGTATATGTGTGTATGGGGGTAGGTTTGGGTACAAGTGTGCCACAATGTGTATGTGGAGGTCAGAGGACATCCTGCAGCAGTTTTTTTCCTTCTACTATGTGAATCCCAGGGATGGAACTCAGGTCATTAGCCTTGACAGGAAGAGCCTTTACCCATTGAGCCATCTCCCCAGCCCCTCTACCTGTTCTTAAAGTTCTTGCACAGGTAGCTACCCCAGCTTTTTGTTGTTTTCCTAATTTACCATTGTGGTTCTAGCCTGTGTGTCAATGTCCCTGTGGTCTCCCATAACCTCAGCACCAATGACATTTGGACCCACAAATTCTCTGTTGTGGAACAATAGGGCATATAATGAGATGTCTAGCAGCCTCCTGGCCTCTACTAGATGCTGTAGCAATTACCTTCCACTGTGACAAGCAAATGTGTCCTCAGTGATTTCTACAACACTGTATTCTAAGTATCAGTCACAAATGGCAGCTTTGCAAGCATTTACTGGAAGAATGGAAGGGTTGGTGGCCTCATACCCCATGCCACTACCTAGCTAAACAGTCTCTGGAAAGATTCCCTTCCTTCCTTCCTTCCTTGACCGACATTGCTTTTAGGCATAGGGAGTAGACGGCCCCCAATCCAGACAACTCTCCATATGTGTAGATGCAGGCCTTACTTGAGGGTGGTCAGGGCAGGAACCAAGGTCAGACCTCTCTTTTTGCCCTTCCACCTCATTAGTTCGCCTCATTGCCTTCCAGGTGCCTCACTGCAGTCCTTCAACACCATCCTGTAAGCAGGAGCTCCAGGCTGGGGGATATCTCACCCTCTTCTCGTGGTTGGGGATGATGCAGCGCACAAAGTTAGGTGTGGTATTGTGCAATGTAGTCATCAGCTTCCCCAGCTGTTCTTTGTAGAGCTGGCCCACAGTGCGAAACATGCCCTTCTTGGTCTTAGAGGCACTGGGAAGTGAGCTCTCAGTCATCTTGGCCATCTGGTCCAGCCCCACAATGCGGTCCACTGTGGGTTACATGAAGGGTGACATCAGTCTCTGGCCCCTTCAGGGATCCTGAACCTCTGCCATAAGCCAGAGGAGCAAACTGTGAAGATGGTGGTCAAGGGAAATGTTTTGTGCAGGTCATACTCTATGGGAGACCCTAGACCCCATCTGGGGGTACCATCCCCATCTTTCTCTCTGATGGTCAGCAGTGCCCTCATCTCTAGCTGGGGTAAGGGCCTCTAAGTAGTGTCAATTTGGGCATCTTTGTGAGCACCCGAGTGGCAGGATGAACCAATGTCCTCTGTTTAGTCACAGAGACCAAAGGAACCAGCTTCATTCTTGGTACTAACTCACTGGGTAGCCTTGCCCTGGCACTGTGTTGTGCTTCAGTTTACCTTTCTCAACAATGGCAGCAATAGCAGCATCTAACTCCTAAGGATGGAATGTGGCCACAAGGCCTCGAAAGCCCTCAGCTCCACAGTAGCCTTCAATACTTTCTCTACCCTTAGGGATATGCTGAGAATTGACCATGTATGGGCCCTAAGCCCCCACTAAAGGTCCTGTCCATCTCAGCTCCTAGGCTACTGATCTCTAACAGAAGGTGTCAGACAATGAGTATACTATATCAGGTGGTGAGATGTGCTTAGAAAAATCAAGGACAAAGGGAGGAGGAGAGGGAAGAAAAACAGAAGAGGATGGTGTGAACAAGAGGGAGAGAAGGAGTGACCTTCCTGAGACAGGGTGATGGAGATTGTCTGTCTGAGAAGCTGATCTCTATTAAGGGAGACCCTGATGCAAGGCTGCATAACACTGGTGAGAGTCAACCTCATGCAATTCCCAGGGCAAGCAAGACATGGTTTTGACCCAGTTTACAAATGAGGACATCCAAATTTAACAGTTAGGCAACATGTCCCAAGTCACAGCTCATATGTGGCAGAGACAAGACATGAAGTCCTTCTGACTTCATCACAGGGACTGCTTCATCATGCCTAGTTACACCACTTCCTGGGCTCTGACATAGGACCTTCTTGGTGAATCCAGGAATGGGATGGAGGAGCTCAGTGTCCCTCATTTAAGAAGCTATGAACTGAATTTTCCAGGGGAAAAAGGGCAGATCTATGTTAAAGATTCTACAAGGCTGACAGATTGGTAATTATGGAGAGCTGAAATGTTGCAGATCAAGAACCAAATCATCTTGGGCTATCTTTAACCCCTAAATGACCATTTATTGTCTATATCCATGCCTGACCTAATATTAATCTCACTATCACAGACAGTTTGGGGCTGTCTTAACAGACTGCCAATTTCCACTGACTCCAAAGCTAAGACTGTCATCAGGTCCCCACCAGAGTCCTTAAAAGATTACCTTGATTTATGACTTACTTTTGTTCTGGGACATTAAAACCTCATGAAACCATTTCTACACTGAGACATCCATTTGGGGTATCCTGAGCCTGTGTTCTCCAGCCAGAGTCACTCATTCTCAGTTTAAGATAAACTCTTACTTCCTATAAAGGGAGAACTGTGTGTTGTGTGGACAAGGCTGTTTCAATGTGACAGCATTAGCATGTGACAGCCTGGTCCTCTCCCTGTCCCTACATGGGGCCTCCCAATCTGGGGCAGATGTAGAAACCAGGGCAGTATGTCTGAGGTGTTCAACCTTCTAGCTCAAAGCTGCCTCCAGGCCTGAAAGGCTTACCATCCTTCCACAGGTCGGCCACAAACTTGTCAGAGGAGGCATTGAGGAGTGAGGTCACGTTGTCATTTAGTGGATCCATGTTCTTGGTCAGCCAGGCACTTGCATTATAGTCCACCTGCCAAAAGTCACCCTGACATCAGGTTCCCTGCCTCAAAAACCTACCACAAAGCCCAAATCCTCCCATATTCCTCTCACACCTCTAGACATCAGATGGGAAATGACATTTTTGATGTTGCCATGATGGGTCTCCACTGACACCAAGGAAGAGACCAAAAGGTCAGAATCTTCAGGGACCCTGCACATAGTAGGGCATTCACCACTGGCAGGCCAGTGCCAGCAAATCCTCTTGGTGTTCCACAGAGGAGCCACTTTTTGCCATAGTCTTACACTAAGCCTCAGAAATGGCCAAAGGAGGTAATGGTGACAAAAAGCTGTCATAGACACCCTATGCTTCCCCCTATTCCAGGACAGCTTGACAGGAATCCTCATTATTGAAGTCAGCGCAGGGGTTTCTTTCCCACTGTCTGATGAGTGGGGTTTATTTTACTGTGCTTCATCGTAGTACTGGGGACTGAATTCAGGATGTCAAGTGGGGTGGGGTCCTAGTTTGTCTTCTGTAGCTGTGGTGAGACGCCCTGACTGAAAGCAGCCTAGGGAGGGACAGGGTACTTGGCTCACAACTCCAAGCTGTAGTTCATCACTGAGATCAGTCAGGGCAGGGACTCCAAGTGTCACATCCGTAGAGAAGGGCACCGAGAAGCAAATGTGCCCATGCTGCCTGTTTCTGCACCTAGCTTTCTCTGTCGCCCATGAGGTAGTGCCACCCACATTCAGGGCAGGTCTTTGCACCTCAATTAGTAATCAATACAATTGTCCCCAGCCCAACATGCCCACAGGACAACCTGAACTAGGTAATTCCTCGGTTGAGACTCTTCCAGATGATTCAAGATTTGAGACTAACCTTCATAGTGGGCAAGTGCTCTACCACTGAGCTACATCCCTAACCTGCTAGCTTGGAGGTTTTGATACATGGACATATAGGAAAGGTCACCGAAGGCTTTTGAAATTCCTAACTTGCTTAATGCCCAACTTTAATGACTGTGACTACAACACAGAATGGTCTGATAAAAAGCTCTGGTGGGTTATGATGGGATGTGGGTTGCTATGGCAATCGCTGGCCTGATCTGTGACAAGACTGAAAAAAAATATGTAGGAGCCTGGGAAAAGTGCTAGTGGTATATGCTTAAAGTAGTATAAGCTCCACTGAGTATAAAGTAGGAGGCCACACTATAAATATTTTCAGCTTGGTGGCTATACAGTCTGTCACAATGGCCAAACTCTGCCCTTATAACACCAAAGAAACCACAGATCTCACGGAAACAAATGGGCCTGGCTGTGTTCCAACCTTGGACTGCAGCCTGTCAATCCTTTGAATGGAGCACTGCCTGTTCCCACGATGCAGTAGGGATACTAGAAGGGTGAATAAAATAATTCTATAAGCCAGAACATGCTATGGCTTTTCTTTTCTTTTTTTAAATATATAAGTATGGATGTTTTGCCTGTGTGAGTCTGTGTGCCATGTGTGTACAATGCCAGCAGAAGCCAGCTGTGACTTTTATATGTTGTTCAGGACACACTAATATCCGAGATGATGATGTTGGTGATGATAGCAATGTTGACAGCTCTCACAGTCTCCCCCAGATGGAACACAATGGTGATGCCAGGGATTCTTGTGATTCTAGAGAAGATTCACTGGTCCCTCACTCCAGGGACCTGGCCTGTGGGTTTACCATGGAGCAAGTAGTATTTGGAGTCTTCCCAGAGAAGAATATCCTGGTTAGGACATACATCTGAGATGCTCACTCTCACTCCTAACAGAGGCTTCAACAATTATACAAAGCCCCTAGCTGGGAGCTGACTTGCTGTAAGTCTTTGGAGGGCACAGCCACTGCCAAAGCACCCTTGCTGTGGACACCCACCCAGGTACCCTTGGGACAGAGCACCCTCAAGAACCCCCACCAGTACCTTTCCTGCATAGTGGATGATGGAGAACTCAGTTTTGTCCTTTAGCTGCTTGGGCTTCTGAAATTTTGGGTGGTTGCCCTGCTCTGAGCACAGCTTCTCCACAAAAGACTTGTCTGTGGCCTTGGGGAACCAGCATTCTTCATCCAGCAGGGCCAGCACACCTGGAGGGTTGTTCTGGGACACAGGAGGGCAGGGTCACCACTAGGCAGGGTCACCACCAAGCTCACTGGGAAGGGCCAACCATCCAGATGTCACACACACAGCCCAGTGTGGTGGCACAGGACTAGAACCTTGGCAAAAATGTGGAAAGTGGAGGCAAGGAGGATCAGGAGTTCTATGCTAGCCTCAGCTACAAACAAGTTTAAGGCCAGACTGAGCTATATGGGACCCTATCTCAAAAAATTATTTCCCCCTCCAAAAAGAGAGAGGTCACACACAGGAGCGGCACTGCTACTTCATTTTGCTTATATTAAAGGTGAATCCATGCCCTCTTTCCTCCACCCTCAAATCTATCAAACCATTACCCTCCAGTAACAGACAGCTTGAGGGATTGAGAGCAAGAACTAACAGGACACAACTCTTGCTGCTGTGGCTAGGCAATACACAAATATCACAAATATTTCATTCTCCTCTCCCACTTCGAGTGGGGATGGAACTCAAGGCCTAGAGCCTGTTAGGCAAGCACCCTCCATCACTGAGCTATATTCCCACCTATTTTGTTGGTTTGGTTTTATTTGAGACAGAACATCCTATGCTCTCAGACACAGTTTGAGACCTATATCCCAGGCTGCCAGAACTCACTAATCAGTCAACGTTAGACTCAAACTTGCAGTAATCCTCCTGCCTCAGCCTCCTGTGTGCTGGGATTAGATGTGAGCCACCATACCCAGTTAAGATTACACAAAAATTATGCCGGGTGGTGGTGGCACATGCCTTTAATCCCAGCACTCGGGAGGCAGAGCCAGGATCTCTGTGAGTTCGAGGCCAGCCTGGTCTACAGAGTGAGTTCCAGGAAAGGCGCAAAGCTACACAGAGAAACCCTATCTTGGGGAAAAAAAAAGGATTACACAAGATTTTTAGAAGAATCTGTTGCTTTGCTCCTTTATAAATTTACTCAGGATCCCTTTCAACAAGGATTTTCCTGTGTCTGAGAGGGTCTAAATTAAGGTGTCGGTATGTACCATTTACACTGGGAGAACCACCTCCACATTGAGTACTCCACTCGTGGACCCACTTCCTGACTGTCCTCCACAGGCCTTGCCAGGAGTGTCAGTTTGGTTTCACCACTGGCTCTTCCAGGAGGTGAGGGTCCATCTTGTTCACAGTTATAGATCCAACCCTTAAAGAAGAGGCCTAGCATGCTGTGAGTATTCGCCTGCTATGACTCTAGAAGTTTGGGATACATCAGTGGATAAAGCACAGACTCTTTGGGAATGGATGAGCAGAAAAGAAGAAGAGAAAGACTGAGGGAATTGCATGATGGTGATGTATGCCCTAATCCTAGCACAGGAAGGCTGAGACAGAAGGATTGTTACAATAATGCATCAACCAGGTGTGGTGGTGCATGCCTGAAATCCCAGCACTTGGGAGCTGGAGGCAGGAAGATCAGAGGTTCAAGGTCATCATCAAATACATAGTGAGTTTGAGGCCAGCTGGGGCTACAATGAGACCCTGTCTCAAAAAAAATTTATATATGCTAATAAGAATATTTTTAAACTTTAAAGAAATAGAGCACATGCCTAGCATGGGCAAGGTCCTGGGCTGCAACCCCAGAATTGCTAAAATAATTATTTTGCTGAGGACCAGCATGACAAATCTCAACACCAAGAGGGCTGAGGCAGGAGGACTCTCAGGGTTTGAGGCTAGCCTGGTCTACATACTGAATTCCAAGTGAGTTGGCTCAAAAAGGGGGAAAGGTAGTGTAAAACAAAACAACTTTGATTGTAAACATAGAAAGCATGGCCTAGTTCCCCAAAACTCCATTTATAGCCTTCCAGGACTTGCCCAGAAACACCACCCACATGGAAAGTATGCTCTGACTATGTGTGTGCAAATGGACCAGGATGCACAGTGCCAGACCCTCACCGGCCGCTCAATCAGCTCAATACAGGGCTGCAGGTCCAGGCCAAAGTCGATGAAGTTCCACTCAATGCCCTCTCGTTGGTACTCCTCCTGCTCCAGGATGAACATGGTGTGGTTGAACAGCTGCTGCAGTTTCTCATTGGTGTAGTTGATGCACAGTTGCTCAAAGGAGTTCACCTGCATGTATGTATGGAGAGGGAGGGCAGCTGAACTGGGTGATATCATAGGACAGGGAGTTCAGTTTGCACGAATCCCCATGGCCTGGACCTCGCTTCGTGAAGAGCCCTTCCTGCCACCTCAGCACTCAGAGAGGTGCAAGACTCAAATAAGACTGTGTAAAGTCCCGTATGGCTGGCAAAAGTGATCCATACCCATACCACAGGGCACTCACCTCATGTGATCTATATATAGATGGACTAACCATATAAGGCATGTTTTCTTTACCATTTCACAGACAGGAAACCTGAGGCTCAAGACAGGGTGATCCCACAGTAGAACTCTTTGATACATCTGTCAGCCTCTAGGGCTTCTCTTTCTCTGAGACATTCTCTCCAACTCATGGGAGTGGGACCCAGGCATTCTGCATACACTACATGAAATATGGTAAGAACTTGAGCTCAGTGATTAGCTTGGAGTTGACCCATTGGCTCAACTCAAGTGAGCAGGAAGCATTGCAACCTCTACTTCAAGATTTAGGTTGAAGCTCTTAGAAATGAGATGCTCTTTTCTAAGATTGCTAAGTGGCAATTTGGAGCTCTGGCAATATCTTGGCACCATGAAGGGAGAACTGTTGGAAATGGAGCCAATGTGGTAGAAAGCAGAACAGGCAGCTCCTGCCTACTGCACCCAACTATGTTGGCTAGACAATTTATACAAGCCAATACATAAATAGTGGATTTATGTCTCTTACGCACACTCAAGTATAACCTTAACCAGATAGCTTCCTACCTATAATGCCTATCTGTATGCCTTCCTACAAAGTGTCTCAAAGCCCATCCCAGAAGACCAAGACCATGGATATACCTCAAAGATCTCAAACCCAGCAATATCCAGAATCCCCAGGAAGGAAGCCCCTTGCCGATGGGTTTTGTCCAAGGCTTTGTTTACACGGCTGAGAATCCACCTGAAAAGGCGCTCGTAGGTGGCCTTGGCTAAGGCCTCAATGGCAAAGTCAGCCTGCAGGACAGTGAAGGAAACACGGATATTACCAGCAGGAAAGTGACAGAAAGAGTGGTCAGACTTAAGGAATGGTGGGATGCATGATGAAATACCACCCATGAGAAGCCCGAGAGCCTGTCCCCATGTAGGATCAATTAGAGGCTATCAGCCCTGCTTGAAAATATACACAGACATTTCCACAAGTCAGGTTGTTTAAGATCAGTGATGTGTGAGGGACTCTGCTTTCGGTCAGCGGTGTCCTCAAAAGTTAGCGTAAGACTGAAAATATTTTAGTATTGGATAGATGAAGGATGTAGAGGTGAATGGGTAAATAGATAAATGGATGAATAGAGGAATGGATGGATAGGTAGAAGAATGGTAGATGGCTGGCTGGTGGATGAGTAGATTGGAGGAAGAGTTAATGTGTAAACGGATGTATGGATGGGTGGGCAGGTGAGTGGGTAGATGGGTGGTTGAATCAATATGTGGATGGGTGGGTGGATGATGGATGGTTGGTAATTAATGGATGGTTGTTAGTCAAATGAGTGCTTGGATGGACAGGTAGATGGTGAGTTAGTGGGTGGATGATGGATGGGTGATTAGATGAGCATATGGGTAGATGGATGGATGGTAGGTGGATGAATAGATGGCATGTATGTGAAATGACAGGTGGTTGAATGGGTAAATGGATGGAAGGCATCCACAGCATCATTACCTGTTCTTTAGTCTGAGCTTTCTGTACCACATCCCGTCCAACTTTGATTCGTGGGGTCAGGATGGCTCTGGTGAAATCTGTCACATTAATCCCCACAAGATGGCAAACTTTCTGAGCAGCTGTGTGAGAAAAAAAAAGCATTTTAGCTATGCCATCAAAGAGACTAGGTGCCACTGGGACCAGAGGGGGATGCCACTGTCATCTATACTGTTTATTTCTCTCTAAAGAAAAAGAAATGTTAGTCACCACCTATATGGTGGTGCACACCTGCCATCCCAGCACTTGGGAGATGGAAGCAGAAGCATCAGAAGTGCAAGTGCATCTCTACCCACATAGTGAGTTTGAGCCCTGTATGGGCTATGTGAGACCCTGACTCAAAAAAATAAAAGGCAAACAAATAAAAACAACTGCAAAAGAAAGGAAAAAGGGGAAACTATAATGTATTTATAAATGTCTACTCTGGTCATAAAGCATGTGGCTTGTTTTCATACTGTGTATATTTCTGCACTTAAAAACTTATTTTCAAAATAAGTTTTTCACACAGAACTACACTCAGCTGCTTCCTACACACAAAGACTTGTGTATCTCATGGAGGGGGGTATGCCCATGCAAGTGCACACATGCTCAGCAGATAGTCAAAGTTTAGTATTCCTCCATTGCTTCACAAGCTCTCTGTTCATGTCTCTTTTTGTGGATTTCCCTGAAGAACTGGATCCTGTTCATGTGCCACATTTGGGGAGAATACTCCACAATGTATGTCCAATAGTGTGGCCTCTGTGGGACTGTAAAGCAATACAATATATAGTCTGTGGTGGCTCCAAAACTAGAAAGCTTATGTTTAGCTACCACCAAGAGTGGTGGGAACCAGGGGATCTTCTCAAAAGAACAAAATATTGAGTATTTTCAAGAAAGGTTGGCAGAATCAGTAGGGGAACCAGAGAAGGGGAACCAGGGTTCTAAGTTAACTATGAATTTCAGATAAATAGCACTTGGTAGCAGAAGCTCTTTTTAAAGGTTTTGTTTTATTTATGTATATATATATATATGAGTACACACATGTGTGCAGGTGCTGAAAAGGGTGACGGATACCCCATAGCTGAAAGTTACAGGCAGTTGTGAGATAGCTGACCTGGGTGCTGAGAATCGCACTTGGATCCTCTGGAAGAACAGCAAGTGCTTTTAACCTCTGAGCCATCACTCCTGGCCCATGGAACATTTTTGTGATGGAAAGTATTACAGCTTATCTGGACCACCAGTGCTTTATCTGGCACCCCTCCTATGCAGGAAACTTGAGGCCTGACTCCTCAGCAAGACTGAGTACCATAAGAAGCGCCTGAGCTGGCTTTTCCTTCTGTGTCCCAAGGCCTGGCAGAGTGCAACTGCTTAGGAAATGCTTATTCAATAAACAAACCATTGGAGGGCTCAGAAGAGATTACTATGACAGCCTGTCTGGCCTGAAATGCTGAATTTCTGACTTTGTGCTGTGGGATCTGCAGTCATGAAACACTTGAAGGAAGAGGCAGTGACAGCAGAAAGCCCCCATTGCCATGGGGCACATGCCCAAGACCTGAGTGAATGGCTGAGATGGCAGATGGTGCCAGCCCTGTGCACACTAGAGCCTTCCTATGTAGACATACCTCTAATAAAGTTTAACTTACACAGGAGGCACCATAACAAGCTAATAACAGTGATCAGTAGTCAGGCAGCCAGCATGGTGGTGCACACCTGCCATTCCAGCACTTGGAGGCTGAGGCAGGAGAACTGGGAGTTCCAGGCCAGCCTGGGATACACAGTGAATGACAGTAACAATAAATGACATAATTATAACTGTATTATAATAAAAGGCACACGAAAGTGGCCTTTCTCAAACCCCCTCCCTGTGTTGTCCCTTACTTTTAGACCACAGCTGACTGCCATGTGCAACCATAGATAAGGAGATATCTGCATTATCAGAGCCTGAGTGGGACCTGCTCTCCTATCTCTCAAGCTGCCATCGCTGGGACAAGTGACAAGTACCTGTATTATCAGGCATGGATGCCTGGTCTGTATTCCGTTCCTTCTTGAAGACAATGTTTCCGAGCTGAAGGACGGATGATACCACCTTCAAGATGGCTGAAGTAGGGAGAGAAGAGTAGATTAGACAGTAGCAACCCAAAGTGTTCTGAGAGCTGGCATCATCACTGGACACCCAGAGTCGAACAGTGTCATCCCTCTGTAGACCAAGTTCTGACTTATTGCAACTTGACAAGAGTCAAATTGGCTTGCAGGGGAAGATACCTGGATGTAGGAGCTGATATTGCCAGGAAGTTGCTGAAAACCTCATATCACATGGGATTTCTCTATGCTGCTGGGACTTACAAGCTCTAGCCATGGACCAAATATAGTTCGCTGACTATTATGGATGAATGAATGGAGGAAGGATGGTAGATAGATGGAGGCAGTGATGGGTGGGTGGAGGATGGAGGATGGACTCATAATGGAAAAATGGGTAGAGGATGGATACCTGAGTGTAAATGGATGGATGAATGAAAGATGCATGGATGGATGGATTAAAGATGAATGGATGGAATATGGATGACTAGGCAGATGAAGGATGGATAGAGATGTGTGGGAAAAGAATGACTAGGTGAGTGGAGGGTGTGTCACTAATCGATGCCAACAGTTGTTTTAATGAGTGTGTAATCAGTCACCAAGAAGTTACCATATCTCAAGAACAAAGCCTAGAAATTCAATCTTTCTTTGATCCCCAGGCTAAATCATGGGTGTTAGCTCCTTCACAACAGTTGTCTTCACATCACGAGGGCCAGACCCAGTCAGGAGGAAGAAGAGCCAGTTGCTAACCGCCAATCCACCTACACACACGCTCCTCCCCACTGTGAAGCTGCTGCAGACAGAGTTTTGCTAAGGGTGTTCTCTTTTGTACTAACACCCCCCACACACACAAACCTTTGCAAA
>CABHPH010125172.1:0-23812 GCA_902168325.1 Peromyscus nudipes
TTTTTTTGTCAAAACAGTGAAACAATGGCTGCTTCATGTTGCTTCTCTGAATCTCGGAAATCTCCAGATGATGGGAAATTGAAATTCAAGCCTGCAGATAAAATGATAACAGTATCAATGAGTTTAACATATCCCCTGAAGTGTTTTACTCTCAGACATGTCAGTGAGTTTTTCCAGCTGGAGGAAGTTTGGCCTTCATTGGTTCTTTCTTTTATAAAATATTGAGTCAAATTTTATGGCTGCATTGGAATAAAGACAAAAATATGTGTTTTATATATCAAAATACCTTCTTTAATCTAAAAGGTTTTCTTTTGATTTTTATTTACTTTTATTTTTAGTTTATAATATAATTGCATTGTCTTTCCCTTCCATTTCCTCCCTCCAAGTCTTCCATCCCATGCACCTGTCCTTGCTCTCTCTCAAATTCATGGCCTCTTTTCTCATTAATTGTTGTTATATGAATATGCACATATGTGTATACATATGAATTCCTAAATGTAACCTGCTCAGTCTATGTAATGTTACTCATATGTATATTTTTAGGACTATTTGTTATTCGATAACCAATTTATGTAGTTATCTCCTATGGAAATGATGATTTTTCCCACTCTCAGCATTCCTTAGCTTCCTGTAGTTCTTTCTATAGGGTTGAGGCCTCGTGGGCTTTGCCCCATTTACTTTAGCATATCTATTGTTGTCTTTGTTCAGCTCATATTTAGGTAAATCGTGTTTGTGTATTTGTCCTAAAAGTGGTATGCACCTTATGTATGTTATCTACTAGTTGTAACCTATCCCCTAACTGAAGAAAAGAAGAAAAAATAGAAATAATATTCATTCTGACATAATGACTATTTCAGTGAAGAGTTAGGAGAATTACAGTCTACAATCAGGGAGGCAAATACAACTCCCACCAGCATAGTGTGTACATTGTGTGTGTGTGTGTGTGTGTGTATGTGTGTGTATGTGTGTGTGTGTATGTGTGTGTATGTATGTATATTAGCAGGTTCATATACATGTGTATGCATGTGTGAGCAGAGGTCAGAGGTGATTGTTAGTGGGTGTCTTTATCACTCTCCGTTTTATTTATTTTTCCATGTTCATTTTATTTTATTTTATTTTCACTTTTTCTTTATGCACACACACACAATTTGCTGAACTTATTTAATGTTGCTTTTATGTATATGTTTTAGGGCTGACTACTTGGTATTGAATAACCAATTAGGGGCTCAATCCTGAGAAGACTATTTCTCTCTGTCACAGCATTCATTGCCTGTAACTCTTCATCTAAGGGTGAGGCCTTGTGAGAGTTCCTGTCCATGTTGTCATGTCAACTAGTATTGTTATTGTTCAGACTTTTCAAAAGTATCTTTATTAATTATTTGAGAATTTCATAGATTTTTAGTTTGATCACACCCATCCCCCCATCTTCTCCCACATCTAGTCCCCATTCCACACCCATCCAACTTTGTGTTCTCATTCTTTTGAAACCCATGAAGTCCCAGTAGTGCTGCGTATATACTCTTAGGTTCCTGGCCATCCGCTGGAGCATGTTAAGACTACCAGGGCCACAGCTTAAAACAAAACAAAACCAAACCAAACACAATGATCTGTGCTTCTCCTAGCAGCTATTAATTACTAATAACTCCACAACTAATGATGGGACAACATGGTCACTCACTAAACTCAGAGCTCACTGATTTTGATATACAGACTGGCCAGTAAGCACCAGATATCTTCTGTTTTCTGCCTCCATAGAACTAGGATAATACATGTGCACCACCAGGCCTGGCTTTTTACATGGGTTCTAAGGAACCAACTCCATTCGGTCGGTAAAATGTTTACATTGCAAGCGTGAGAATATGTCTCCCCATTTCCCTGTAACATATTTCTTGATTCTCAAAATATAGCTAAGAGGCTGAGAAGGAGTGTAACATTTACAAAATTGGGGCAAAATCATAAACATGAAGGCCAGTGCAGATCAAAGAGGAAGGCTCTGAGAAGGGCCCCAGTTTCAGCCTGAAAGCCTGATAAGAAACATCCTAGGTATAAAGAAAAAAGTAGTAATAGGACCTATAGGGACTGAAACCTAGAATATGTTCATTTTAAAATTGTAATCTAAATAAAGTGGTCCAGGGTTTTTTAGTGCCCTTGGAATGTTAATGTTTACTGTAAAGAAACATAAGTAATCTCTGAAGGAAGTTAATGTAATATAAAACTTCAATGGTTACATTTTCACATGATTATTTAAATATTCATTCAAAAATATTCAGACATAAAAAGATATGTGGCAATATGGATTACAGAAACAGATCCATAAAGGATCTATATAGGCCTCAGAAAGTGTAGTTATCAGATATTACCAATAAAATAATCATGACTTATATGGTTAATTAATAAGATGGGTCTTAATGGGATAGTTTGATGTACTAGAAATGAATTATGGAAACGTATGCAGATATACAATGAGATATTTGTCAGCTGCAGTATGTGCCATATTCATCTTCTGTATATGGACTTGTACTTGGAAAACTATAAGTGACAGTTTATGTGAAATTTGGCTTTCCACTGATGCTTTTGTGTTCTTGGAACATGTAAGAGTCTTGTTGTGGTTTGAGTAGGCTTTTATGTTTGAATGCTTAGTAACCAGGTAATGGCACTATTTGAAAGGTTTAAAAAGATTAGGAGGTGTGTTCTTGTTGGAGTAGGTGTGGCCTTATTGGAGAAGTGTGTCATAGGGGTGGGATTTGAAGTTTCAGAATCCTGTGCCAGGCCCAGGCATTCTCTCTCTGCTTACAGATCAGGATATCTCACCTACTTCTAGGAAGTCTCACCTACTTCTCCAGCACCACTCACGCCTGCTGCTGTGTTCCCTGCCACGATGATAATGCACTAAGCCTCTGACTGTAAGCCAGCCCCCAATAAGATGATTCCTTTTATAAGAGTTACCTTGGTCATGGTGTCTATTCAAGTCAATAGAACAATGACTAAGACAGGTCTCTTTCTTGTGGTAGAACACAACAGTCATCTTTATAAAGCATGGTTAAATTAGAAATTTATGGGGATGTGAAAACCCTGGGCTTTAGCTTTGCATGCAATGAGAAATGGTAAAACAAGTTTATAGAGGAAATGCTGTCTTTAAGAAGCTGAATTCTTAAAATGACAATTTTTGCACCTGCCCTCTCACAAATAACATTCCGAATACAAATAAGTTGAATCATCTCTTAATTAAAACTTAACCAAGGAAGTTTTTATTTAAGCAGTTTATTAGTAGTTCAAATGTATTTGTGCATAACACTTGACAAAATTATTTCCTTTAATCTTCGCCTAAAAGTTAGCACAATTTCCGTTTAATCCTCTTCTCAAATAATATGACTTCACAATTCTGAATTTTCATTAAAAAGCAATGCTGAATATTTTATTTCTTGGTTTCCCATAATTGGCCTTTTATAAAGCTGCAAGGATAAAAATAAATTTCTAGTATGGTCTGGAGAAAAATAGTTTTCTTTGATCTTTTGAAATTTCATACATATATACAATGTGTTTTGAGACATGGTTACAATTATTTTTCTAAGAAAGACAACTCATGGACAAAAGAATGCAATTTGTTTCTTTCTTTCTTTTTTTTTTTGAAGTTAGACCAGGTATGACTAAGAGTGTTTGAAAGAAATTAGACAAAGAGAGGGAGAGGGATTTAGAATTATTACTTCAGAGACAATTTGAACTGAATGTAATAAAACAATTTCCCATTTGACAGACAATGAGAATGCTATTCAGTGGCCACTAACAACACAGGCTTTCCTAACCCTCCCTTTTCTTCCCTTTACTATCTCCCTCTCATACCTTTTTTTCCCTGGATGTTAAGTGCTCCCCCAGGAAGCTGTCATTGCTTTGAGTAATCCCATTGCTTTCTAAATTATGCCCTTTTGCATTATTGTGGCCTCCAATGGGAATAAATTTAGCCCCAAGATATCTTTTTATGGCTATTTTAGTTCTCTCTCAGGAGGCTCACTTATTTTCCTATGAACTACAACATAGGTACTGCCATTCAGATGCAGGAGGGGGGTCATACCATTAATTCAGGGAATTTGTGTTTTCTGGGTTGTTGCCTTTCATAAATCATGTGTAATCACATTTCTTAAAGTGCACTCCAAATCCTTGTTAACTGTATACGACAAAATTCAGTTCACTCCCCTAACAAAAAACGGGAGCAAAATGAATAGCATATTACTGAGCACCATTTCCATGAGGAATGCACATTAAGAGCTGAAGGGACGTAGAGAGGAAAGCACAGCAAGGGACTCTGTCTTTGCAGGAGTTTATGACCAGATAGGAGAGAATGGATATGTATGAGGAAATGGTGTGTGGCTTTTCCTTTACTCTGTATTCGGACTTCATCTCTTTAGATCCCGCTGTGCTTTACATAGTGTCTGTTGTATTTTAGCCACTAAATAGTGGGATGTTAAGTACATTAGCAATCTGAATTAGTGTGGGTACTAATTCAGCGTTAAGCCACAAATACCTCAGGGATAGAACTCATCCAAGGAGAGCTAATGCAGTGCTCATGAGGAGGCAAGGAAATCTGATGGTTCACTGACCATCAGCTCAGCAGTAGACATTAGGACCATTTACTGTTTGAGACTATGAGAAACAGTATTAACATTTGTTCTAGAAAAAAACACATGGATACATGTATAAAGTAACTTTTGGGTACAACTGAGACTACCCATAGATTCCCTGATGTCCCCAGTCACCTGATTGGGAGTCCATGCTCTACTGAATGCATATTACTGAATTAGACACTGTGTGTTGAATACACTTGGGTCTCTGAGAGACCAGGAGTTAGGGGGGAGGGAGGGAGGGAGGGAGAAGGGAAGGAGGGAGGGAGAGAGAGAGAGACAGAGACAGAGACAGAAGAGAGAGAGAGAGAGAGAGAGAGAGAGAGAGAGAGAGAGAGAGAGAGACCTCCTTACATGGTGATTCAGAGGACACACTTTGGGAGAGATGAAGAGTGAGTCTGAAATCTGTGGGGTGAACAGAGTAATAGCAGAATTAACATGATGTACAGATATCCTTCTGTTTATCTTGGTGAAAGCAACACCATCTTCCCAGTCTGAATACTCTCCCTCCATTTCTCATAGCTGTTGTCATAACGACACTGTAATTATGTTATTTATTTTGTTTATATATTTATTATTAATTCCCACTAGAACATATGTGCATGATGATGAGTGAACTATGTCTGCTGTATTTACTACTATATCACCAATGTCTGAAGCAGCGAAAGGCATACTCAACTATTTGTTAACTAAATGAGTGTTTTCTAGGTAGAAGAAACAGCTTAAACAGGCATAATAAAGTATGTGAACACTGAGCAACTCACTGTATCAAGGGAAAATGTAAATGAGAATAATGGTAGATGAGATTAAGGAGGAAAGGAGTATACATGTCATGGAAGATCTTGTTAAGGCAACTGATCTCTATAAGTCCAATGTACAAAGCAAATCCATATAGATATTCCTAATTTAGAAAAAAAAAACCGAGTAATTGGGTAGTGTAGGAAGAACAAGACTAATATTGATTATCATCTTGACGGGATCTAGAATCACCTAGTAGACAAACCCGTGGCTAATGTCTATGAAGAAATTTCTGTATTGAGTTAATTGATGTGAGGAGACCCACCTTAAATGTGGGTTGCACGATTCCATAGGATGGGGTCCTTTCCTGTACTGAATAAAAAGAAATGGAGCTGTGTACCAGCATTCATCTCTCTCTGCTTCTGACTGTGAATGCAATGTGACCTCAAGGTCCGACCACTGAGAATTAGCCTTCCATTATCTTATATTACCTTCTAAACAAACCATTCTTTCCTTTAAGCTGTGTCTATCAAATATTTTCTCATAGCAACAAGAAAAATAAATACGGTAGGATAAAGCAAGTACAATGCAGGTTGATTGGGAATGCTCTTGTCATAGGAACCCTACAGCATTTTCTTGCTTTTGACATTGGTTTGGACCTCTGATTACAGGCTGGTAGGTACCTTGATCTCTATTAATGAGAAAATGATGATGGTGATCCTAAAAAGTGAAGTTGAAAGTTGATACAGACACTGCAATGAAACATGTAGAGGGATTTTGTTATTTCATCTTCAAGACTGCCTTATAAAGGAGTTTTTGTTACGTTATAACCCCACAGTTACACAATAAAATTAAATTAAGGTTTTGGTTAAGCAACCTCACTCTAGCAAGCCAGGAATAAGGTTTAAAAATTAGATATTTTGAGTCTAATTCCAACAGTCTCTACTGCTCTCCACTAGACTTTGGTTCCTGTCTTTATGTTTAGTCTTTGGTCTTGATTTGGATCCCCCCCACCTTAGTTTCCTTCCTCAGTGCTACAGCATAAGCTTATAGGTCTTTAAGGCAAAGTACTGCTCTAGTCTGTGGTCTGTGATAAAATAGCATCACACAGACATTCAACTCTGAATTCTCAAGAGGTAGTTTGAGTGGATTAAAGGTTGTCTGCTCCAAATCTTGCTTTCAAATTAGTATTGATGTTGTCACTTTTAAGTGACTTGTTGAATGAAATAGGATCTTTGATTAGCTTAGTCTAGAGAAGACCTTTTCTATTAAAGCAGTCACTGTCCTGTTCTAATGACAGTAGGAACTACAGTCTATGAAGTTCTTATTTGAATCAGTCTGTATCAAAATTAATATGAAAGTATATACTTATGATGACGACTGTTATCAGATGTTTCTTACAGCATATTACATGTATTTACTTAAATTGGATAACCTTGCAAGGTAGGGGCATTTGTTATTTTTTATTTACAGATATAGAAACTTAAATACAAAGAAATTGCTATTTTAATGATTGAAACTCAAAAGCCAGGGAATTATAAGGCTATAATACGAATCAAAGCAAACATGAGTTCAAGGTCTGTTCTCTTAACTAGACAGGGTTAATAAATATGTTATTAAGGAAAATATTAAGTACCTATGATGTGTGTATCAGACTTCAAAGAATTGAATTAGGGCACTTTTGCATGATTTGAGCTTTTACTAGGATACTGGGGAAAAGTTTGGCAGTGAGATGACAATATAAATCACATTATGCAGAAAGTGAAATTAGTGATTTTTGAGTTATATGTGGCATGGAACATGTTTATACAGTGAGTATGGGATAAAGTAAATGTGACTTGGAAACATTTATCTATTGTGAATGAGACACTGATTATTATCCCCAGTGACTGTATCCATTACTCCTCAAAAGACTTGAGAATCATTAGCTTTTCTGTGTAGGAATATTAATGGAGATGACTAGTGGACAGTTGATTAAACCTGATGCTCAAAAGAAGTATATGAATAAAAGACAAGAAACTAGTTCATTTAGGTGAGGAGAGGAGAGTGAAGTAAAGGAGCCAAGGAATGAATTCTACAAAGCCAGGAAGTTTTGGGAATATGTAAGAAGATTCAGTGAGTGAGACTGAAAATGGATGGAAAAGGCTTTACGATGAGAACTAAAAGAAAGTAGACTAGTAAGCCTTCAGCAGCATAATGATGACTATCCTTTGAGTGGAATATTTAGAATACACCTTTGGATAGGTGGTTATGAAAACCCTGTTTACATTTATGAGCATGCTGGTTATGGTGGAGACAGAGGATTAACTGGAGGGGCTAAATTGTGAGCACACAGTGAAGGAAAGGTAGCAGCAATCTCAGACTAGTGTCAAGAATCTGGCAGGAAGGCAATGCCAGAAAGTAAATGATTACTTGCTGAACTGGGTTTTCTTATTTTTAGTATGGGGCACTTAAGTGAACCTATGTGTGGGGTAAAGGGTATGACTCCTAGGAGACTGAAGAAAGAAAATGGTGAAGGTGAGGAAAGCAAGATTGTGGTCAGGATGAGCGATCAGAACAGTGATGAATGACTACACATTGCACATGGAGGTATAAATGAAAGACAAGGGGTTTTCTATGCAATGATCATCTTTTGCTTAGTAAAGTGAGTGATAAAAGCCCGTCCACTAAGACTGAGAGGACCACAAAGGCTTTGAAGTTTAGAAAATGCATGGAGGAGATTTAAGAAAATAGAAATGGATGAATATGAAATTGCAGTATTTTAGCAAATGGTATCTCTCAGAACATTATTCTAGAAGACAATGAGAAAAATGTTTCTAGGGCAAATACATTGGAAAATGATCCTATTATACCTTTCACATTATATATGAGAATTATTAGGGACTCAGTTTCTATGGTAGAAAATTAACTGCCTTCATTAATCCCGCATTTCCAAACTTATTTATTTCTTTCACAGACACTTATTCACAAAGAAATTATTAATATCCCACATCATTAGTGTTCCGAGGAATGAATTTCAGGGAATGCTGATATAGAGGTTCAATATGAGATAAATCAAAGAACAGGTGAAAAACAGCGAGAAACCAAGTGCTGTCCTTAAAATATATGTGAAATGGAGGCATTATTGCTGTGTCATGCTACTGCTGGTGATGCTTTGTAGCCTGGAAGCTGGAGCAGATAAAAAGGAAAATATTGTCTACTTGAGATCTGTAAAGGGGAAAAATAACATCAGGCAAAGGAGGTACAATAATTGTAGCTCTAAAGAGGGTGCCATTAATGTAGTAGGTGCTGAAAGGGGAAGCAGGCTTGGCAAGGAAAGAGGCAGAGGAACAGGAATTGGTAAATGTTAAGACCATGTGGTAATGACATCAAAGATATTTGCAGTGGGCAAGGCATACCAGGAGAAATAAAGATTAAATGGTAGCCAGGGAAAAGGAAAAAAAAAGTTTTATATGTTAGTTAGCAAATAGTTTGTGAAAATGATGAAATATTTTTGAACAACCAGGTAGTGTAAAGCTAGATAGGAGGCTGGTAAATGCATTTGTGCAAATGGAAGTCATTAGCTAGTTACTTTTAAGTAAATGATTTGCACGTGCTAAATGTTAATAAGAGAATGTGTGGTTAAGAGATGCACAAAATGTAACTTCATTGTTTTTTTTCTTTAGTAAAAGGCATGAAAATTTGTTATTTGAAAAGCTGCTTAGTTTGCAGTGCTGGGCTTATTCTGCTGTCTCTGGAAGCATAGACCTCTGCTGCAAACATGTTCCATCAGATCTTCAGGAAGTCCTAGAAGCAGTCAAACTTCATTCCTCTCCTTGTATTTATTGGAACAAGAGGTACTGGAGCATAACTGTATGTAATATGTCTGACATTATTCAATCCAGACATCACTTGGGACAGGAAGAATAATCCAGAACACTGGAACAAACTGGTTCCAATGAGCAAAACAAATTCTACTCAGTGATCATGGACTAGCAAACTGAAGAAAGAAGGTCCTGACCTGTAAATCACATATTACATCATTACGCTGCTTATGATGAAAGTCTTTTCAGAAACCATCCACATGATTTTCCACTTAAGCAGAAAAATTTTTCCTGTGAATGCATGAAATCTTGTTGATGTTTTGGAGTTTATTACATTGATCAATAAATCTCTGAAACTTGAAAACAAGAGGTATAGAAAATGAAACCTTATTGATCCCTTTTTAGTAAAAGGGATGAGAATTGGTTACTTGAGAAGAGTATTCATGGTTGCAAATGTTTCTAAATTTTATTTTGTTGCAAGTGTGCACAGCAGGTTAAACTAGGGGCTTGAGATAAGTAGGCCATTGGCTATTACAGGAACTAAGGCTAAAACAAATGACCGGCAGCAGTCTAGCTGATGGAAGCTAACACAAATTTATCTTATGGCATATATTTTACCTCATGTTACCTGGAATCTAGGCAATTAGAGGATTATCCTGACTCAGGGGAAGGCGACAGTAGGGAAAACTTCCAAGATTGGGGAAGTGAAGTGTGGTTGATATATTGTGTATCCTAATAAACTTATCTGGGCTTAGAGAACAGAACAGCCGCTAGATAGACATAGAGGCCAGAAAATGGTGGCACACACACCTTTAATCCTATCACTTGGGAGGCAGAGATCCACCCAGATCTCTGTGAGTTCAAAGCCACACTGGAAACACCCAGGCATGTTGACACATGCCTTTAATCTCAGGAAGTGATGGCAGGAAGCAGAAAGGTATATAAGGCATGAAAATTTTTATTGAAAATAAATTCTTCTCTCATACAATACATTCAGACCACAGTTTCCCATACCTCCACTCCTCCAAGCTTCCCCTATCTCTCCTCTCCCCCAGATCCACTGCCCTTCCATTTCCTCTTCAGAAAAGAACAGGCCTCCAAGAGATGACAGCCAAACAGGACAAAACAAGACAAGGCCAAAGCCCTCATATTGAGGCTGGAAAAGGCAACCCAATAGGAGGAAAAGAGTCCCAAAAGAAGGCAAAAGAGTCAGAGACACACCTGCTCACAGTGTTAGGTGTCCCACAAGAACACCAAGCTAACAGCCATAACATATACACAGAGGACCCAGTGCAAGCCCATGCAGGTCCCGAGCTTGCAGATTCAGTTTCTGAGCACACATGAGCTCCACTTAGTTGATTCTGTAGGCCATGTTCTCCTGGTGTCCTGTTTTTTTTTTTTTGTAATTTATTTATTTATTTATTTATTTAATTTAACTTGAGTGATTTAAACTAAAGGGAAGAAACACCTCACTATAATGATGGGAATCAAATGCTCTAATGTAGAGAAGGGCAGAGTAAGGAGGGGCTTTCTTGTCTCATCTGCTTTCACTGGAATGTAGGAATTGTTCTGCTTTCCAGTATGCTTGGTATTATCCCTGGTTCCCTGTGGCCTAGAAGAAATAATACTCTAAATTTCTTCTGTATGATAATGTGTAACTCTTTGTATTTTCAGTCTTCGACCTATATGTCGAGGCCATTGTGAACTCCTCTCTCTCTCTCTCTCTCTCTCTCTCTCTCTCTCTCTCTCTCTCTCTCTCTCTCTCTGTGTGTGTGTGTGTGTGTATGTTTTTTTCTTTGCCTTGGAAACTTTATACACAAGGTAGCTTGAGGCATACATAAGCTAATCTCACAAAGAACATTAGAAAAGTACCTCTGTCAAAAATCAATGCAAAAAGCTTTGAAAATAGACACATTAAGTGGTTTTAACTCTGGAAGAACTATATAATAAGATAAATCTAATTTTCAAAAGACTGAAACTCCCATTTCCCCCTTCTGTTTAACATCTTACAGCCAAAGTACCCAGGGTGCTCACTGACAAATGTAAATATCAAGGTGGACTTCTGATACACATCTTCTAGGGAGTGAGGGCTGTGTCAGTGGTCCTACAGGGTTCAAGAAATGTCTGAAAGGGCTTGTGAGGGCTACAAGCAATCACATGCCTAAATGATCAATATATGCAGAGCTTACAGTCAGCATATGCTATCTAGGGCAGCTATCTCTAAGCAAAAGGTAGAGAGCTTAATATCCATATGATATCTGCCTTTCACGAAGCTGTATGTTATCTGTACATTTCCATTGCAGGTTTGTCTGTACAGATTAATAAAATCATGAGATTTTTTTTAATTTAGGTTTCCCTGAATACCCTATTTTTCTTTAAATAACAAGTAATATATTTGAGCATTTCTTTTGCTTATTCGACCATCTCTTTTACTCTGTGCTCATTAAGCACATTATGAATTTGGATTATCTCCCAAAAACTCATGTGCTGTTAACTGATGACACTGTTGTGATATATCTTAGTTACTTTTCTATTGCTGTGAGGAGACACTATGACCAAGGCAACTTGTAAAATAAAGAATTTAATTAAGGGCCTACTTACAATGCCAGAAGGCAAGTCTATGACCATCCTGGCAGTGAGCATGGCAGCAGGCAGGCATGGAGCTGGAGCAGTAGCTGCGAGCTCATATGTTCAGACAACAGTCATGAGGCAGAGAGAGAGCTAACTGGGAATATTGTGTGCTTTTGAAATCCCAAAACCCAAGCCCCCAGTGATACACCTCCTCCAAGGCCATACCTCCTATTCCTTCCCAAACACTTCCATCTACTGCAGAGCAGGCATCCAAATATATGAGTCTTTGGGGGTCATTCTCATTCAAAGCATCACAGGCAATAATAGAGATGCTACTCTAGATTATAGGCCTAGTTGGAAAAATAAGGGGTGTACCTGTGAATGGTATATTGTCCCTGACTTGTAACTCTAGCTCATCCCCTTTTTCTCTTTGTTTTCTGATATTATGACATGAGCAGCCACCTCTGATCCATACAAAAGGACTAATGACCTAAAAACCAGAAGATGAGCTGAGCAGCTCTGGAAATTCCTATCCTGTTCTGTTGGTATGCTGATAACATCTACTTCATGCAGTCAGGATCCAAGAAACTTCTGAAAATAAGACCAGCATACCAGCCTCTATTTTATTTACAATTTTGAGACTAAAGGGGAACGGATCTGCAGAAAACTTCTACCCCCCTTTCTGCCCTACAAAATTCTCAATCCCCCTGCATCTTGTTGCAGTCTCCATTCCCATGTAGAGACTGTTACCCTTCATGGTTCTGATTAAAAGACAACCTGCTTCTGTAGAGGTCAGTCTCCTCTCTTTTATTTTCCTATCACCTAGATCAGTCCTGATCTAACACTTGGTGCCCCAAACCAGGAGGACTTTTGAGGTCCCATACCACACACCTCCCCTCTGGGTGGCTTTTCCTCTTTCCCCTTACCTGTTTCCTTTTTTTCCTTGACACTATCCCATCTAGAACTTGACTGCTCTATGGATATGCAAAAGATCTAAAGAGGCATCAGTCACAGCCTGAAACCTCTGGGTTTTGCAGCCTTTATCCACATAAATAGTACAAACACTGTTCTAGGGCTTTATTGGTATGCCATGTAAACTCACTTTGGGTCCTTTACCTCATCTGCCTCTCCCTTTTCTGTCTTACTGTCTACTGACCTCCAAGAACAGAGGCTCTTTACCATTTGCATACCGGACTGCACCCACCACAAACTCACTGGGAAAGTTAAGGCCTGGCCAACATCTGAAGGCGCCTCAGTCCTAGGCCTTTTGCAGAACCCTAGAGGTCCTTGGCTTTTGCTGCCTGATTTTATAATCAGGAGATGTCCCCTTCTTCTGCAAATCATGCTTGCTCCTCTGACTGCTGTCTTAACCGTGGTAATGACTTGGGATACAACTTTAGCCTCCCTCTCTCTTGCCTTATGAGATGAATTCCAAATTGTCTGTTCCTAAGGATACTCTTTTGGCATGCTTAAAGTCAAATCTCAAAACTTTAGGTCTCACTGATCTCAGACCTGCTATTATGCACCTCTCTGTTCAGATCTGGCCCCAATATCAAATAGACAACATCCATACCTTGCCTGAATTCTGTACTTTTGACTTCCAAATTCTCAGTGGACTTAGATAACTTCAGAGGTCCCCTAGGCTCAAGCTTTCTTTACCCCTTGCGTCAAACATTCACAGTCTATCAAATTTTAATCCTCCAACAGCCCCTTTCCAAATAATCTCTCACCCCCAACTTACTGACCCACCTCCTCCTCCTTCCATTTTCTCCAATTCCTATTCTGCTGATGAGCAGTCCCCTTGCCCTACCAATAATCCCCCTACCACTGCTCCACCCCAATACCCCTACACCCCATCTCAAATCCTACCTTATCCCCTCCCATTCTCTTCTCCTATCTCTCCACTACCTACCTCCACCCCTTCTCTCCCATTCCTCCCAGGATCCTGTCTCCCACCCCTTCCTTCTCTCCTGTACCCCACCACATCCTTACTTTTCCCCTGTTCTCTTCTCCTTGTACTCATTCCCATCCTCATAGGCACCATTCCCATACCTCTACCCATATATTTCCCCGAAGAGAAGTTTCAGAATGTGACAGAGCCTCCCAAACACAGGTCTCTTTTTCCTTTTTAGACAGGAAGCAAATAAAGGAAAGATAATGCTCCTTTTCAGAAAATCCCCTCCATTTTAGAAAACCATCTGTCCAATATGTTTCACTTAACTTGACATGACATATATTATATACTAATTTTTATACCCACCAGAGATAAAAAAGAACACATCTGGCATTCCACTCTGGCCCATGGAGACAATTTATATCCCTTAGATACAACCACAGCCCCACTGCAGAGGAGGAAGTCCCAGCCACAGACTCTTGTTGGAATTACCAACCCCCTGGTGAGGGCTCTGCATGGCTTAACCTGATGATTACATGCAAAAATGTAATCATCATTTAGATGGCATGCAAAAAATTTTCCCACCTCTTTGACAATTATTAGGTCAGAGCAGTCACCCAAGGCTCCAATGAAAGTCCATCCCTATTCTTGGCCCATCTCATTGAGTCTATAACTAAATACACCAATCTAGATAAAACTACTCCAGCTGGGACTCTCTTTCTCCATGTTCAATTTATTAGTCAATCTGCCCCTGACGTTTGCCATAAACCCAGGAAGTTAGAAAAAGAACCCAAGATTCTGCAAGAAGACCTCCTAGATATACCATTCAAGGTATTTAGCATTAGAGAGGGTAAGACAAAGAGAGAGAAAATAGAAAAGAAAAGTACAAGGATGATAAGACTTAAATGAGATCAGACTGCCCATTTCCAGTTCCTATCATATGTTCTTCAGAACTGCCCACTGCCCCAGCTGTAACTTGGCCATAGAGTTTCCTCCAAAGAGACCTAGCCCCCCAGGCCCTGCTTCAGATACATCTAAAATAGCCACTGGGCTAAGGCCTGTATTAAACCCAAGCATCCCACCTGAGCCTGTTCAGCCTGTGGTCAGGGAAGGCATTGAAAAATGGACCATCATCAGGGATTCCCTGGTGCTTCTCCTCTGCTCTTCCAACCCCATGATCCAGCTACTGGAGGGCCATGTTTCACAATTCTTGGTCCAGCCTACTCCTGATATGTCCACAGATCTCCTGGTACTAAGGACCTTGGCTGATCAAGAGGTCTTCATCCTAGAAGCAGGGCATCCTTCTCTCTCATCACCTTCTAGAAGGAACAAACTAAAACTTGATGCATCATGGTAACTGGAGTCTCAGACATTCCTTGCTGTGGATATCGCTATATGTCAATAAACACTGATTGGCCAATAGCCAGACAGGAAGTATAGGCGGGACTAACAGAGAGGAAAATTGAGGAGGAAGGAAGGTGAAAGGGGAGACTGGCTGGAGCCGCAGCGAGGAGAAGGAAGATGTAAAGTACCAGTAAGCCACGGCCACGTGGCAAAGTAGAGATTAATAGAAATGGGCTAAATATAAGAGTAAGAGCTAGACAATGATAGGCCTGAGCTAATGGCCAAGCAGTTTAAATAATGTAAGCGTCTGTGTGTTCATTTTATGAATGGATTCGGTCAGGGAACCAGGGACTGGCGGGACTTGGGAGCTGGAGAGAAGCTCTCCAGCAACAATTCCTATCATTCCCAGGCTTATACCACTTATCATTCACCAGATTTGTACCCTCAGCCTCACACATTCCTTCTTAGGCATGCTAAAATGCCTTCTTTTCCTCTTAGGAAAGACCTGTTAGATAAGCTCAAGGCTTCCATTCATATTCTTCCTCTAGATGCCACTTCCATGTTTTCCTCCAGTTGGACTCTGACAACATCCCTCTCTTCCTCAACCTTTCACAACTTCCCATCCCTCTACGCCCCTCACCATCAACACTTTAGTCTGAGACACATATTGCCCTTCTATCACCCATCACCATGTCCTGATCCTCATTACTCTCAAAGATCTCCTTTCCTAAGTCACGCAAGGTCAATACTCCCTTCCTCCTAACACCTAATGTGGGCCTAAACCTATTATTAGTTGCCTCCTCAGGACCAACATCCTCCTCCTCTGTTAACTCCCCTGACACCATCCCTATTCTTGGAATCAAAAAACCCCAATGGAAACTTTTACCTTGTTTAAGATCGCTGAAAGCTAAATGAGGCTATTCTACCCACCTACCTGGTGGTCTCAAACCCCTACACCTTTCTCTCCTCTAAATCTCCCTCCACCACTTACCTCACCATACTAGAACTCAAATCAGCCCTTCTTTACTATTACCCATTATCCCAAATCCCAACTCCCTTTCTCTTTTACCTGGGAACTAATGAGGGACAGTTTTACCCAAGGCATTCTAGGGCAGTTCCCACTATTTTGGCCAGCCATTACAAGACTTGTCTTGTGTTGACTGAGACTCACATTTTTTCTTGTAGAATTTTCATCTTCTTCCTTTTTTTTGGTGGTGCATACATTTTCTTTTGTGTTTTTATTATTATTAAGAGATTTTCTATTCATTTTACATACCAACCAGAGATTCGCCTCACCTCCCTCCTCCCGCTCCCCAGTCTTCTCCCCCAACTCCACCCATTCCCACCTCCTCCAAGGCAACGTTTCCTATGGGGAGTCAGCAGAGCCTGGTACATTCAGTTGAGGCAGGTCCAAGCCTCTCCTCCCTGCACCAAGGCTGTGCAAAGTGTCCCACCATAGGCACTAGGCTCCAAAAAGCCTGCTCATGTACCAGGGATGGTTCCTGATCCCACTGCCAGGGGGCCCCCTAAACAGTTCAAGCTAAACAACTGTCTTGCCTATCCAGAGGGCCTAGACCAGTACCATGGGGGCTCCTCAGCTATTGGTCCACAGTTTATTCGTTTTCACATCTTCTTTATGTAGCCCCTCCTATAATACTTGCTTAACACATATTGTCTGTCTTTTTAACTCACCTGCCTAGTTTTCTCCTACTGTGGTGATATCGTGTTCCCCAATATATCGTGCACCCTAATAAATTCATCTGGGGTCAGAGAACAGAGCAGCCGCTAGATAGACATAGAGACCAGAAAATGGTGGCACACATACCTTTAATCCTAGCATTCTGGAGGCAGAGATCCATTCGGATCTCTGTGAGTTCAAAGCCACACTGGAAACAGCCAGGAATGGTGACACATGCCTTTAATCCCAGGAAGTTATGGCAGGAAGCAGAAAGATATATAAGGCATGAAACCCAGGAACTAGAGTCTGTTAAGCTTTTAGGCTTTTGAGCAGCAGTTTAGCTGAGATTCATTTGGATGAGGACACAGAGGCTTCCAGTTTGAGAAAATGAGATCAGCTGAGGAATTGGTGAGGTGAGATTAGCCGTGGCTTGTTCTGTCTCTCTCATCCCAGATAAGTTTATTAAGGTGCATGATATATTGGGGAACACAAAATCACCACATTTCCCCTGTTTTGTCTAAAATTTAAAAAAGTGTATAACTAATATAAGAAAAACTATATCCAATAAGTATATATATTATATACAGTCAAGATTGCGTTAACAGTGTCTAGTCCATTAACATTTGACAGATTCAGACAAAAAACTCCATTTTATATATATATATATATATATATATTAACAATGTCCAGTCTATTAACATTTGACAAATCAGACAAAAAAATTTCATTACTTATCCTATTTAAAACAAGTAGTTCCTTTTTTAAAAGTAGATTCAGTAATCTCCCTTTTATCTCATCGGTGTATGTATGACTTTCTTTTATGTAGGCCTTCTTATAATATCCACTTAACACATATCTGTCTTCTTAACTCACTCACCTCCTGGGGTTACTAAATCTCAAGAGATAAGGCACTAATGTGTCAACTATCTATAGCCTGCCTAGCTTTCTCCCTCTCTTGTCATTCTTGGTCCATCCCACTGACATGAGTACAGAAACTCCTTAACTACGCCATGCCTATCACCAAGAGGAAACTTATGCCTTCCTAGGCCTTGTCAACTTTTTTTCAAATATGGATTGCTAACTTCTCCCCCATTGGCCACCCCCTCTAAGAGGCCACCAATGGGTCTGTTAAGGAACTTCTGTTGTCCCACTCTGTTCTTACTTCCATTAACAATTTAAAACAGAGTAGATCTAGACTCTCTACTTTCACAGTGCCAGGCCCTTTCCTCCCATTCTTTCTCTTCCTTCATGTTAACCAGGAACTGGCCTTCACTGTCCTCTGTCATTGAGCACCCCTGAAACCAATGAAATAACCATCAATAGTCCCCTCACTGCTCTTCTTTTTCACACACTTGCTCAAAGAGCTCATCAGCTTTTTGGCCCTCCTAACAGTACTGCACACTTCACAAGTTCAGGTCCTCCAAGACTGTCTCTTGGACCACAACCTAACATTTCACCCCTTAGCCCCTGCTGCCTTACTGCTAATACTACTATGAGGTTACAGTTCATATCCTCCATTTCTGCATGCAAATTCTAGATTTACCTCAACTGCTTTCCCCATATCTATGGTTATTCCCCTTCCCAAACTTCAGATTGGTTCATAGATACGTCAATCATGACACCTCCTTTTGTAGCTTGACTATTCTTTCATCCAGGGCCACCTTCACCTCGCTATTCATACTCTTTCACTCTTAGTGAGGCAGGACCCCTCCTAGCTTATACCATCTCACATCTGACAGAACTCACAGCCTTGTTGTGAGCCCTGACCTTGGCTACAGATGACAAGTCAACATCTGTACAGACTCAAAATACACCAAAAATGTTATCCTTTCCAACATCCTAATAGGAGACAGAGAGAATTTCTCTCGCATGGGAGAACTCCCATCATTTATTCAGCCTAAATCCAAAATCTCTTAAATACTACATTACCTCCTGAGACAGCATCTGTTGTTCATGATTGTAGCCACTAAATGGATAAACAATACATTCCCCTCTTCAACAGTTGTGCCGTTAAGCTCACCAAGGACATTGCTCTCACTCATCCTGACCTTAGTGATTCTACTTCCTGCTCCCTAATTTCCTCACGCATGGTCTATCAAGTCTCCATTCCTAATCCACCCCATTCCCCTGATTTTCTTCTGACCAATTACAGCCTTACCCACTTACATCTCCCATTCCATCCCTCTAACCAAGTTCTACTCTAGTTTAAATGACATTTCCTCTTAAATATTCAGACAAGTTCCTATGAGACTTATCTAATTACTTTGATACACACAGAAGAAGCCACCCAAATTCAAACCTTAGACCCCCGTCATTCTCAACACACCAAATGAGGGTCTCATGCCTGCCATGTACTGACAGGTGGACTTTACCTACATGCACCCTGTATAAAGGTCTAAGTATCTTTTAGTAATAGTAGATAAAATTTCAGGACAAACTGAGTCTTCCCAAATTACTAAGAAAAGGGCCTACATCTTTGTCTCTGAACTTATCTGCTGATTAAATGGCATGTCCTCTCTCCAATCAGACAATGGCCCTGAATTTATATCCATGATCACCCAACAAGTTGTGACTTCTCTCTAGGTTCTCTGGAGATTTCATATCCCTTATCAAGCTCCAATCATCATGGAAAGTAGAAATAACTAACCAAACAGTCAAAGAAATTCTTATCAAACTAACTCTAGAATTAGAACAAACTAGACCAAACTCTTACCCTTTGCACTACTAAAGCTAAGGGCTCTCCCCCCAAAACCTTTCCACTTCAACTCCCTCGGACTAGGCCTATGGTTCCCCCTAGGTTGGCCTCTCAGATCTCTCTGATTCCCCATTCCCATTGCTAACAATCTCCTTTTCTTTCTAAAGATGTGGCTTTAGGTACAAACAAATGAACTCCTGCAGTCCCCTCACCATGAGGCCACCCTTGGAAACTGGGAATCTAGTGTATCTTTTTAACCCTAATCCTCTGGCCCTCCCCACAACTTGAACCCATAAAGTAGTCCTCTTCACTACAACAGAATCTCATCCTGATGATCTTTACTCATGTATTCACCTATCTTGGCTCTAAAAGACCCTAAACCCTCTTCTAACCTTACTTACCAGACATACTTCTCTTAAAATAGCTAGACTTCCCTCCTACGCTTAGCAAGACAATCTCTCCTAATGGCTCTCGCCCTACAACAGCTCCATTCATTCCCGATATACCTACAAGGAGACTTGGAACTGACTCAACACCTTTGAGGACCTTATGATATGCTGGAGGATTTCTAACTGCAAGGAATCTCATCCCTTTCACCCTAGATCAAACAAAATTTTAAAACTCCTTTTTTTCTTTCGTTTTTGAGATTATAATATAATCACATCATTTCCTCACTCCAAATCCTCCCACATACCCCTCCTTGCACTTTCAAATTCATGGCCCTCCTTTTTTTCATTAATTGTTGTTACACACACACACACACACACACACACACACACACACACACACACACATTCCTAAATATAATCTTCTCAGTCTGGTTTGTATATATTACTTGATTGCATGTTTTGGGGCTGACCATGTGTTATCCAATAGGATAACCAATTGGTTTGTTTTTTCCTGGCTAAGCCTATTTCTCCCACTCCCATCATTCCTTAGTTGCCTGTCATTCATTGGGTGGGGTTGCGGCCTGATGGGCTTTTCCCTATCCACTTTAGTGTATTTACTGATACTGTCCATGTTCAGCTCATGTTCAGTCAATCATGTTGGTAAAACTTTATGGGTGTAGTTTCTGACATTACCAAGAAACACAGTCTTACAGTAAATTTCCCTTTCTTCTAGCTCTTACAATCTTCCTGCTCTTCTTCCACAGTGTTCCCTGAACCTCAGGTATGGGGTTGTTTTGTAGATGTATCTATTGGAACTGGGCTCCACAACTCTGCATTTTGATTTGTTGTAGTTTTCTACAGTGGCCTTTGTATGTTGCAAAGAGAAATTATCTTGATGAGAGGTGAGAACTACATTCATGTGTGGGTATAAGGACAAATGTCTGGAATGTACTTAGGGATTGTGCTGGTTTATGAAAACAGTGGTTGGAAGATGTCTTTCAAGATCCATGACTTTACTAGCCCTGGGTAGCTGGCTAGGTTTCAAGAACAAAGCATCATTTACCTCTTATTGATGATGTCTTAAGTACAATTAGAGAGTTGTTGGTTACCAAGGTATGCATGCCACTACTATACCTTTAAGGTTATCATGCCATGCTGGTCATTGTTGTGGTTCATAGTTCTCATAGCTAGGTAGGACTGTTGTTTGCTTTCTTCCTTTGGAAGCTGGTATCATGAAAGCTAATCTTCATGTAGAAGGCATTCAGGTTGTTTCCAGCTCAGGGGCCTCTGTGCCCTATATCTAAAGTACATGGGTGCTTCAAAAATAGGGATTTATGTTCCACTCCTGTGGCCAGTCAAGAGCAATAACAATAGACTATAAATTTTTGGATATCTCTTGGACAACCCTGACCAACAACTCAAAAGAGGGCTTCTCATTCCTGGTGTTGGGTTTTTTGTTATGTGGACTTTGGCTCTTGGAGGGGCCATTGTCAGCCCAGATTGCATTAGTTCTCTATTTTCTCCTGTTCACTTCCTGTGGTGCTTTGTAGCACTACTGGTGTTGGGACTAGTCTCTGTTCTCACAAAAGACTGGACCCAGAAGGAACGTTTTCTCCTAGCCTCCTTTTACCTTGCTTGTATAACAATTCTTGGCCTCATGCACTGCCACCCTTATTTACCCCTGTTAGGGTGCCCCTCTATCTCTCTTTTTTTCCCCAAAGTAAATGCTTCAGTACACTCAGTTAAGAGTATTGTGTGGGTGATAAGAGGCAAGGGACCAGGATGGGTGGTGATTCTACTCTTGGGTGGGTGACAGACCTTGGGCAGGGCCTATTTTCAAGATCTAGCTATGGTATCTGCTTACCCAATTTAAAACAGCCTTTTCACTGGCCACAACCCCTCTATTTCTTCTATGTTCTTACCCTGGTCATGATCCTCCTACGGAGTCTACTATTTTTTCTTGTATTTTAGGGACATTAATATAATTATACCATTTTTTCCTTTCCTCCCTCCAAACCCTCCCTTACACCCTTTGCCATTTTTCAAATTCATGACCTTTTTTTTCACTAATTGATGTTACACACATATATATGCATACACATACACACATATATATTATTATTATTAAATGTAACCTGCTCATTCTATATAATGTTATTCATAAGTATTTTTTTCAAGGTCGAGCATTTGGTATTAGCTAACCATTTGTGTTACTTTTCCCTGGAGAAGTCTATTTCTCCTATACATCTCTATTTCCCAAAAGGGAGTGCTGGATACATCTCTTAAACTGAATTTACCAGCTCTTAAAGGCAACCAATTTCATTACTCATCTAAGAGCTCGGTCCGTCTGTCCATTTAAGTCCAGTGCTTTTGGGTTGTGCCATTCCCTTGTCATTATGGATCCATACCCCTCTCGTGGATCTAAACCCTTCTTTATACAAAATTCAGACCCCTTCCCAGGCCCTATACACAACAGACCTCCCAGGAAGGCTCTGCTTTTTCCAGTCCCTCTCCATCTCCTACTCATTCTAAAATCCAGAATGGCAAGCTGTCACTCTTGGCCAACTTATTAATGCTACTGGCATCCTTCTCATTTTCACCCAATTCACCTCCCAAAACAACCCTGGCCCCTAAAGACAATAAAAATTCTTCTTCCACCTTGTATAGGAGCCCCTATTTACAGACACCCACCTCTTCTCACTGGCTCCTTTTTGTGTCTTCCAATTCCACTCTTCTTCTTCCACCTCCACTTTCCTAGGAAATTTCTTGGTTTCATCTCTATAACCAAATCATGCATTTTCAGCTCTCTAATGATCATTTTAAATACAGACTTCTCAAGATATGTCAAATTCTCTGGTTTCCCTGAAAAATCATGATGGTAAATGGAAAAACTGCTGTAGATTCTCTGCATATCACATGATGACTCACCCTAGGACCTTCCTTTGCCCCTCTGTGATAACTTTGACCCATTGTGACACCTCTACTACCACAGCCTAGATATGCTTTCCTGTGGCAGAATAGACCACACATTTTTGGGCCCTATCCATTTCTGACTTCCTTACCAGTGCACTCCAGAATTTTACTCTCCACCCTATTAATTTCCAGCTAAAGTCTACCCACAACCAAGACCCTTCAAACCCTCCTTTCCACTACCAACACTTTCAAATGGCTGTCTTCTCAGGAGAACATCATATCTTGGGAGATGAAATCACTACTCAAACAGATTTGTCTACCATCAGTAATATCTCTTCCCACCTCTTAACATACTTAGTTCATTCTGCCTCAACTCAGGAGTCTTTTTTCTTTGTGTCTCAGCTACATATATATGTCTTATAGACAATTGATCCAAAATCTGCACCTTAGTTGTTTAATACTCTGGTAATTCAGGTTCTTTATTATTAAGAAATTTTCTGTTTATTTTACATACCAACTTCAGATGCCCCTCTCCTCCTGCCCCCCAGCCTTTCCCCCAAACCCATTTTTAGGAGTAACCAGTTTCAACCACCTTAACATTCCCTATTCCATCTATACTTTACAACTTCCGCCCATCCTGGCTGTGTTAGGCATCTCATCTGCCTAAAGAACATGAACAGAAGGGTTATCTACCTCCACTTACTATTTTCAACAGCTAGCCAAGGCAGTTTTCGAGCAGGGTGGTGATGGTGCACGCCTTTAATCCCAGCACTCAGGAGGCAGAGGCAGGCATATTTTTGAGTTTGAGGGCATCCTGGTCTACAGAGTGAGTTACAAGAAAGCCAAGACTAGTCATATAGAGTCTCGAACTCGCCCCCACCCCCAAGAAATAGGCCATTTTTGACTTTCTAGCCTAGATTTCAGCCCACTATCAACACTCTTCAATACCAAATGTATTCTCTTACAGGGGTCTTTCTCCAAAATAGTTGGGCCATAGAACTCTTAATGGTAGAAAAACATGGAACATGCCTCTCTTTCCAAGAGAAAAGCTGCTTATGCATCAACCAATTAGGAATTGTTGGAGATGTTGCCAAGAAACTTCAAGACCTGGAATCAGAATTATACAAATATTTGGAAGCAAAGGGAGTAGGACAATAGCTACTCTGGCTAG
>CABHPH010125173.1:0-51277 GCA_902168325.1 Peromyscus nudipes
AAAAAAATATAGAGGTAGATACAGTTGTGTATTTCTGCAATCCCAGCAGGGAGATAAGAGGTGGGGATAGAAGAATCCTCCAGATCTCACAGGCACAATATCCTGGAGTAAATGGAAGTGAAAAGAGAGAGACCCTGTATCAAACAAGGTGGAAAACATGGACTGACATGTGAGGTTGCTGTATGATCTCCACCTGTATATTCTTGTACTCTAACCTTCTAGGCACACACACACACACACACACACACACACACAAACATCATATATACATACACACACAGTTCATTATACAGCATGATGGAATGGCCCCTTTATAGGTTCAACGTGGTGGAGAAAATGTTCCTCCCAAGTTGCACATGGACTTTGAGATTTCTTGCCTCCGATACTAGGAGATAATAGTTTTATCTTCCAAAACCAAAAATTGATGGCAAATTCCTTTGGCAATTTAAGGAAATAAAATCAAGTTCTTAATCTACTGTCCATAGTTGCTTAAATCCTTCATGAAATAATTCCAACATCTGTCCATATCTGGAACTACTTTGGGTTTATTCTTTGCTTTTCTCAAATATTTTTCTCTTTTGTCTTTTGCAGTGTTTGTAATTTTCTCTTATTGGAAGCTAATCATGTTTATTAGATAAAAATATTTAAGATACGTATGTCATTAAAGAAGAACTATTTTATAAAAGGTATAAAAAGGATTTCATTAATTTCTTTTTTTTAGTGACAGATACAGTAGTCAAACATTCCTGTAGCAAGACTGCTCTCCTCTCCTCTCCTTCGTTTGTTCATTCTTCCTTAGCCAGAATCTAATGTTTTCAGTTCTTTTGTCTGTAATACATTTCTAGTGTAAAACAAAGAAGACTTCAGTCCTTGTAAGAGCTGACAGAGAAAAGCATTCTGTAGTTTTATAAATCTCATTCACAAGCATCATCATTTATTTGCCTCTGGGCTGTATTATCTGTCTAGGCCACATCATTCATGAACTAATTACTTTCAAGCTCCAATGTCTGTTGACTCTACCTTTTTCTAACTCTGTTTATATGAGAAGCTTAATGAGGAGAAGTACTTATCATTTAAATCAAGGCTTTTAAAAGCTCAAAGCAAAAGACTAAACGTAGTGAAAGCTTTGCTTCTAAACTACTGTAGCTAAATTATATAAAATATTCCAACATGCAAATAATGTCCTTGTGAGTAGATATAAGTGGGCTTTTGCCAAGGACAAGAGTTAAAAATAGTATCCACTTACTTATTTCTGAAAGCAAAGTAAAAGCAAAACAGAATAAGTACTTTCAATGATAATACAAAGAAATTAATGAAGTAAAAGAAATTCATTCATACTCAGTGCTTTCTGAATGATCTCAAAAGAAGAAAACATAAAGGAACAGGGAAGATTGATTGGTTATATGACGATAAAGTCAGTAATCTACTGAATTGTTCCTCTAAAAGTTACAACCATGGACTTAATATAAAATAACCAATGAAGATATTTGTCTGGTTAATAAGAAGAGCAAAAATGGAGGTTAACTGCTGAAATGTTATACCTAATTGAGAAGTAATATTTATAAAGACTGAAGTATTTATTGTAATTAAAACTCAACAAAATGACAAAGTATTAGTTAGCTAAAATGCAGTAGATGAAGAGGGCCTCGTAGATGTGAAGAAGTCTAGGGACACCATATAGAAGTTTGAGTATTGTTGATATGAGTCAGCTGTGATACCAGTGTGTCACATTCAGGCTTAATGTAGTGTCAAGTACTTGTGAAAGATGGTAGATATCATCCCCAGTCCTATAAACTTTATACACTGCTAAAAAATATGCACATTTTTCACATAAAAATATCTACCCTAATTATTATAATGAGAAATATATCATATATTCATTTCACAGTTTTGATAATCATTTAGTTGTCCTCAAAATTTCTCTTTAGACTTTGAGAAAGTATTTTTTAAACATCTGACAAAAGTGTATTTCAACATTTAAGAGAACAGTATCATATACAAATTTTTGTAAAATAATTGTTTTTCTTTGTCCAAAGCCATTCACAATCATTTTTTCTCACAGTAATTCCAGAAAATATTCACCCATTTTTAATTACATACCAGTTACAAAGTATGACAGATTATTTTGTATGAAGGATAGAAGAAAAGCTAGGGAATGAGAGAAACCGCACAGATTACATAAGTATAGTTCATAATGAACTTCTTGTAGAACACTGGTATCAAGATGTGATATGATGCATTGTTCAGGTCTCATGCTCAGGTTAACATCAAAACAATTATAAAATATACTGAAATAATTATTTCCTAGGAAAGTACTAATTCCCAAAACCATCCAAATGAACCAGTATACAGTGAATTATCTTCTGATATTTCTCCTAAGCTCTCTCTTATTTTGTGTTAATGAAAAGGTTTCACAGTAAAACTAAACAAATTCCTACTCACTGTAAAGGTTACCATGATTTCTTTTTGAAATAAATGATTTATGACACATCTTGTGAAAGAATGAACTGTTATAAAATTTATTTCAAGGAACTATATCTTAAGAAAAATTTACATAAACTATTAGAAAATACAATAATCTCTAATTATCTCTACTGCCAAAGTGTCTTGGTGTGCAAGAACAACATTTTGAAGCCAAACAAGAGTATCTAATTCTTCTTGAGGTCTAACTTTTCCTACAAATGCTGTTGTCCACAAAAATGCAAGAAAGCACACCTGTTGACATCAGAAATACACGACAACCGCACCGCATCCTGTGTACAGGTTGCCTACAGTAGAGTCTACAGAATGTGTGATCACGGTTTAGAAGGTGTAGGCGACATTTTGGTGTAAGATGAATGCATACTGAAACTGAAACTAGAAATTTACAGAACACTTAACTATGCTGGGAACATGTGTGTCATGTCCTTACTGTGTGTGAGTTGTATGTTCATGCAAGGAGGCTTGACTCTCTTTCAGAAGTAATGGGGTAGAAAGACATATTAAAAGCAGCATGGAAAAAGAGTGCCTGGCACATTACAATGGGTAAATTTTAGAGACCTAATGATATTGCCAAAGAAATACTTTGACTGATAGTTAGGAATAACAGGTTTTGTTGCAGAAGTGTACGAAGGCTTAATCATTTTGAGTTTTAATGTATGTGAAAATATTAGAGGCATAAATAACATGTTTTCTTACCATCAAATCAACACTGAAAAAAATCAGATGTTAAATGAATCATTCCAGGGTGAAATTACCCTATACATGGAGTTGAAAAAAATTTTTTTAAAGTTTTGTTAAAATAAAGGATTTTTAATAGTAAATCCAATATTATAATGGCATGTGCCATTATACAGAGAATTTTGACTCAGGTCCTTTCAACACAGTTGTTTCCTGTTTGTTGATATCTTTCCTTTTTCTAAAACAACAATGTGGTGATATTGTGTTCCCCAAAATATTGTGCACCCTAATAAACTTATCTGGGTTCAGAGAACAGAACAGCCACTAGATACAGAGGCCAGAAAATGGTGGCACACACGCCTTTAATCCTATCACTTGGAAGGCAGAGATCCATCCAGATCTCTGAGTTTAAAGCCACACTGGAAACAGCCAGGCATGGTGACTCACACCTTTAATCCCAGGAAAGACGGCTGGAAGCAGAAAGGTATGTAAGGTGTGAGGACAAGGAACTAGAGCGGGTTAAGCTTTTAGGCTTCTAGCAGCAGTCAGCTGAGATTCATTCTGGATGAGAACTCAGAGGTTTCCGGTTTGAGGAAACAGGATCAGCTGAGGAATTGGCAAGGTGAGGTGGCTGTGACTTGTTCTGCTTCTCTGATCTTTCAGCATTCACCCCAATACCAGGCCCTGGGTTTGTTTTAATTAATAAGAACTTTTAAGATTCATGCTACACAACACCACTAATATGGTCCAGTGAAAGTGAACAAAAGTAATGTGTGTCTCAGCTATGGCATGCAGCACAGGCTGGGGATATTGCTTTAACTTGTGATGTGTTATTAAGGTGACTTTTGTTCTGGTTCCAAATGATGCAGTGATTCTAGGGTCTGTTTCTACTCCCTGAATGATATTAGAAGTCTTATATGTGGCATTCTTTTGTTTCTATTTTCCTTCACCAACACACCGAAAGACTGGAAAGAAATGTTTGAGAGGTTTGAGATGGAATATATGGACTATAAAAGCAAGAATGAAATGTAAAGGTTCTTGAACAAAATTACCAAAGATATTATTTTCCTTTTGTTTTTCTTCTCCACTTTGTTACTGTGTTTTATCTGAAACTTAGGGGAGCATTCATAGCATTTTTTCTTTTGGTTTTCTTAAAGACAAATAAAAAGTCATCATCACTTTGAATCTCTTCTTGAGAATAAACTTTTCTTTCTAGAATGAAATAACAAGTGAACGGTTCTGGTATTGTTCTATTTAACATTTCAGGGGATCTTATACATGTATAAGTGCATTGCTTATTAAGTTATTTTTTATATTATGATTAAAGTTTAGTTGGTCATCAGAGTAAAGCTAAAGCTTATTTAGGAAATAGACTTGGAAAAGAGAGCTGTGGTTGTGTGCAAGTGAAATAAGTTTATAACAAATTATCACATAATCCTTGAAGGTCAGGATACCTGTGAGTACTTACTTCTCTGTTTCTGGCCTAGTTCTTTATTGGCACATAATTTCCAAGTTGACACATTGACAATCTGACAATTTTCTGGGTGTCAGAATCCAGTGTATTGGGACAAATTTGGGGGCTGGATATTAGTATCTTTATCCATCTCAGAATGACTTGTGTCATGTCTGCATGCAAAATCTATTCACCTGCTGCAAAATTTTACATGGAAGTTTCACTTTTACCCATCCTTGTGTGGCAGCACTGAAATCTAGTATCTTGCCATGTTATTTACATGGGAACAAGGTTCCTTGGTGATTATATTGTTCAGTGTAACTTCTCAAATAACATTCTTTTTGAGTTAAATAAGGGAAATTGATAGCACCCCCATCTTCATTCTTCCTTCAACAAATAAAGGTAGGACAGTCAAAAGATACTTAAGATGCTTCTTAAACTTTCACTCAAAAATGAAGAAAGTAAGACACAAGCAGATTTACTAGACTCTATAGTATTCTGAGATTCCTCTCTGTGGATGATGAAAAATTGAAAAATATTTTATTGAATTTTATTTTTGTGTATGACTGTTTGCCTTCATGTACATACATATATATACACATATATGACTGGTGTCTGCAGAGGCCAGAAGAGTGTGTTAGAACCCCTGTAACTGGAGTTTCAAATGGTTCTTTGGGTACAAGTGCTGGATACCATACCTGGAACCTTTGTCAGAATAGCAAATGCTCTCAACTGCTGAGCCACCTCTGAAACCCCCAGATGGGGTTTGGGATTTGATATTCAGACCAGCTAAGTATACTCTGTGGTGTTGTGCTACGCCATATGCCGGGAATCTGATTTTTCTTCTAAATCAAGGCATTCTATTTTTTAACTTAGCATATCTGTGTGTCTATTCAGCTTCCTTCTGAGACTCGTGCTCATAAAATTTGGGGTTTTTGAAGGTCACATTTTTTCTACTTTTTTAGGACTGCTATATTAACATGACTGGTGTAATATGTTGTTATATGAACTATGGCGGTGTTCAGATCAGCACACCAAAGCCTTCCTCACCAAGCTCTGATACAGTGCCTATTTTACTTTCAGGATTTTGCTCAGTAAAGATGATCCTAAACATCTCAGAATTTATACCTGCTTAATAAGATTTATGCCTGTTAGAGTAACAGGACTCTGGCCTTTTATCCAATTAAAGAGGACACTAAACAGTGGTAATCTAAAACTTTTATCAAAGTTTTAACCACCACTCCCTGACCTTCTAGTTTTGAACAAAACTTCTGGAGAAAATTTTTATTGTTTCAGTGAAGCATTTATTTATTTATTTATTTGTTTGTTTATTTATTTATTTATTTATTTATTATATTTTGGTGAGGGGGTTGAGAAACTATTTCTAATATGAAACATTTATTTGGAATTAACATGAGACAATTGCACACACATTATTACGTTTTCATGAACCTGTGTACTATTTCAAACACAGGCACTCCATTTCAGGATCTCCTTCTATGTCAAGGAATTTAGGATCTTCTAAGTGATCAAGCTCTTACTACATTTCAACATTTGTAACGTATCCTTTATTTTTAATCTCCTGTGAATTCTGGATTCATGTTTTAATTAGAGAACAGAGAACAACATTGTACTCCTTTCCAATTTAACATAAAATTTCTAATTTTGTATAAGAGAATATTCATTCCCTCCAATCTCCCATTAAGTGCATCTCATATCAATGCTGTTACCCACAGCTTTATCAAGGATCATGAGATGTCTATGAAGATTTCCTGATAGTAACTCTGGGTTCTCAATGATACATTCCTCCATGCTTATTGGCTGTTGCAAAGTGATTACCACATTTTAAGCTCAGAGTTATTAACCTCTGTTTAGTCATTTCTCATTTCCTAACAACACTGAGCACAGTGGTAGACCTGTAATTTTCACATATAGTGCTACTTAAGGCAGTATGATTTTGTTCATAGTGTGCTTAGTATTTAATGGTTTTATCTTTGCTTCTTTGTGCCAATAATTTCTTTGATTTAGGTCCTTACATAGGCAAAACTTACTGTAGAAAATGAGACATGTAGGGTTCACTTTACCCTTCTCAACCTTGGCAGAGAGTATGGGAAGGGGATACAGCTGCCTAGCTGTGGCTTAGCTAAATGGTAAAAATTGATGTTTTCAATTTTTTTAATGTGTGTGTATTTGTGTATGCCTCTGGGAGTTGCCATGTACCAAGTGCATGAAGAAAAACAATAAGGGCAGAAAGAGGTTTTGGATGGCCTGGTACTGGAGGTACAGATGTTTGTAAGCTGATGTGAGTTCTGGGACCCAAGCCTAGATAATTAGACAGAATGTGATTGTTCATAATGGTTGAGTTATAATTCTCCCTCTGTGTCTCTGTCTCTGCCTGTCTCTGTCTCTCTCTCTCTGTCTCTCTCTCTCTGTCTCTCTCTTCTCCCATGTGACCAAGATATCAGCTGGGAACATTCTTTTAGACATGAAGGCTGGTATTAGAGGAGATGGCTGTCTAAGAACAGCCAGGAGAGAGAGCCTATGGGTATCAAACCTCCTCCAACTCTCAAAGCCTGTATATTCTTCCTTCTCTTCATATTTTGGTGAATTAAATTTCTCTTTTAAACCTCATCACAGAGATGGCAGAGAAGGCATAGAATTTTGAAATATAAATTTGTGTTCATTTCTATTCAACTACTTCTAAATGAAATGATCATCTTTGTTCAGAAATATAATCCTTGCATGTGTTTGTTTGGAAAGAATTCCATAATTTTGACAGATAAAAATTATATCTTTACTTCACCTAGATGTGGCTCACGTTTCAATACCTACTGGTTTTCCTAAAACCTTATGGAATTCCAGCCACCAGGAAACTTGATTCTTATTCATTTATTTTTTGTCTTTATTGTCTTGTTTGTTTTATTTTACCTGTCATAAATTCTGTAAAATGTATGTTATAGCATGCAACAGGATTTGTTTCTTTTTTTTTTTCAAAACCTTTGTAAACCAGGATGGCCTCAAACTCATGTTCCTTAGTTCAGACCTTCCATAGTGCTGGCTTGTACCACCATATCCCTCACTCAGCATTGAGTCTAGGGAATGCTGTATGAGTAAGAGTTTATCTATGAGCTATATGTTGCCATGGATATTTGAAAAGAGAAACACATTCATTGCTGGTTAAATCCACACTGGTTCAATCAATGTGGAAATCAGTATAGAGTAGTGGTTCTCAACTTTCCTAACACTGCAACTCTTTAATACAGCCTTCATGTTGTGTTACAATTTCATAACTGTAATTTTTTTGCTGCTATTATAAATTGTATAAATGCAGAACATCTGATATGCAATCACTATGAAGGGTCATTGGACCCCAAAAGAGGTTTTGACCCATACTTTAAGAACCACTGTTATAGATGTTCCTTATACGAAGCTGGTCATAAATCTTTTACATGGTCCAGCTGTATCACTGTTAGATATGTTCCCAAACTCGGGAGGCAGAGCCAGGCAGATCTCTGTGAGTTCGAGGCCAGCCTGGGCTACCAAGTGAGTTCCAGGAAAGGCACAAAGCTACACAGAGAAACCTGTCTCAAAAAAACCAAAAAAAAAGAACAAAGTTATAAAATTCAAATTTCATATAAAATTCAAAGTTATAAAATGAGTGTAGCTAGAAACAATAATTCTGAGTGAATTAATCAGACCTAGGAAGCTACTCGTCACAGAATATTAATTTAAGATGTGTTACATTTGTTTAATTAAATAAAATTCACCTGTGGTTAGGAGGCTGAATCAGCAACTAGCTGACAGGAAGTGATAGGGAGGAAGCAAGTGTAGCTCGGGATCTTAAGTGGTGGGCAGAGCAGAAGGATTTTTATTTTTTGAAAGATGCAAGCTAGGAGAGGAAGTTCACTGTGTGCTATTCAGCCTCTCTGGGTGAGTAGAATTTCACCTCAGCCTATGACTCCTGAGTTCCATAGAGGGATGGATTTCTGGGTAAAGTTCCCTTTAGTAGTCATGAGAGAGCCAGTGTCTCGGGGATCAGAATTCCAGCCTGGCTACAGGCAGTGTAACCGACCCTCTACTAGTAGCTGTGGAGTTGCATTTGCCAAGGAGGACAGCAGTTGCTTAAGGAGAAGCTACTGAATTTAATGAAAAACAACAGTTATTCTTTAATCACAGCACATCAAAGGAAAGCTTCCATATGTCTTGTCTTGTGAACCTATTGAGACATGAGTGACATTCCACCATTTTTCTAAGAGCATGCATTTTCTAAGATGTTGATGAGTAAATATTGCACGTTTCACAAAATAACTATTTTCATTATTATTCTTGGATATTTAACATTGCAACACTTTCTGAAATACCACTTTCATTTGTATGCTATTTCTTTCTTTCTTTATATATTTATTTTTGCAAGACACGTTTCAATGCTTCTTTATACTTCTAGGCGATTTCGGCTAAACTTGTCTATATCGCTGGGTAATGAGAAAATTAAAATCGATTATTGCTTATGTTATACTGTGTGACTGTATCATGCTTCTGTGTTTGCGTACTAAGGTTTTAATTATTTTCTCTGATGGGTCAACTGAGCCCTGTGGAAGAGGGAGGACAGAGCGAAACCCTGGGAAGTACTGTCTTCTGAGAAGGGCTTAGCTGGTGCAGTCAGTCATAAACTCACAGCAGCTACGATTGCTTATGCAACCCGCTTAAGATGGCAAATGGTCAACATTCCAATGAATGCATGATGACTCATGAGCCATGTGGAAGTTTGAGCAAGAGAGATCTATGGGTTTATATATTCAGATGCTTGGTTCATGGGTGGCAGAACTGCTTGGAAGGATTTGTGGGTGTGAACTCATTAGAGGAGGTGTGGCTTTAATGGAGGTGTGTCACTAGGGGTAATCTTTGAAGTTTCAAAATCCAAACCATTTCCAAATAACTACTTCTGTCTCATGAATGTGTCTCAAGCCACCAGCTCCCAGCTACTGGTCCATTGCCATGCCTGCGTTACTGCTTCTGTGTTCTCCATGGTGGCCATGGACTCTAACACCATGCGATTTTAAGGCCCAAATAAACTCTTTCTCCTATACATTGGCTTCATCATGGTGTCTTATCACAGTAACTGAAAAGTACTGAATAGAAGGTACAACTGCTATCTATAGTCTATTAGTGATTGCTTGAGGAGTAGCAATCATTTTCTTTAGTGATGTAGCCACTGCTAATTTGCCCATGGCCAAGTTAATAAAGTTTCTACCCTGGCTTACATAGGCAATCCTAATTAAACCACAAACAAAATAAGGCAAACCCAAACAAACAAGCAAAAGATATGGAAATAAAAGTAGACTTAATGCAAAGATAAAACAAACTATTGCTTTATGTTGCTGTTGCTGTTTTTGCTGTATTTATGGTAACAATAAAACGACTCCTAATGATATTCTGATCTACTCATAGATCAATATCTTATTCACTCATCACTTGAGAACCTTCCTGCTGCTTCAGGTGGGAACAAGTAGAGCGACCCACAACCAGACGTTATACAACACACAGAGAACTTGAAACACACAACACACAATTCTAACTGGGATGTCTCCATTAAATCCCCCCTACTTCAAGGCTCAGGGAACACCATGGAAGGGATGATGAAAAGAATGGAAGAACCAGAGAGGATGGAGGACACCAGGAGAACAAGGCCTTCTAAATCAACTGAGCAAAGGTTGTAGGAACACACAGAGACTGAAGCAGCATGCAAAGGCCCTGCACAGGTCTGCACCAGGTCCGCTGTGTATATACTGTGGCTTTCAGTTTAGAGGTTTTATGGAATTCTGAGTGAACAAGTAAGTAAGTAGGTTTCTGAATCTGTGCCTTCTCCTGGGAACTTTTCCTTCTGTTGGACTGCCTTGTCCAACTTTGATGTAATTATTTTTGTGTCATCTCATCTCATTATATTTTGTTAAAAAGTAAAAATAATCGGGGAAAAAAAGAAAGGAAAACCTTCAAAGTGGAACCAAATAAAAGCATGCACAGACACAAAAACAACAACAAGAACAAAATAAAAGAAACAAACAACAACAACAAAAGCTTGTGGAGTCCATTATATGTTTACATGTTGATCAGCTGCTCCTGAGCATGAGGCCCAACCTGGAGTAGTTGATGAAGCCAATGTTACTCCATTGGAGAAAACTGATTTTCCCTCTCCCTGAAGGTTTAAGTGACAGTTCAGTTGTTAACCTTTGCCCTTTGCCCTTTACCCTAGTGTCTAGATTTTCACTCATTCATTTACTTTTAAAAAATAGCAAAATAATTCTCGCCCGTGCAATCCCTCCTTTTTTTCACCTATTGGACGCCGGGACTCCACCTGGGGCCTGGCCATGGATCTCTGCATCCTCTTCCATCAGTAATTGGATGAGATTTCTAGCACAACAGTTAGAAGACAATTTTGATATTAGATATCATTTTTATTTTCTGACAGTATCTAGTGTCAAAAATAAACAGTGCTAGAAATAAAACTTATTTCGGAGCTGTACTATCTGTTTTATTATTATAATTCATTATTTATATTATAGTTTCATGTAAAAATACAGATTTAAAAGACATTTTCTTTATTTCTCTTCCTCCCTTCCTGTCTATCTCTTTTCCTTTCTTTTATTCATAGCTTCTCCATATTGTCCTCACCCTTGCCTTGGACACTGATAGAAACAATACTTTCCCCTCAGCCTCCTCAGTAGCTGGCAGTCCAAATGTGAACCATTATACCCGAATGTACATTGTTAGGTCATTTTAATACATACACACACAACACAGACCCAGACCCAGACCCAGACACACACAGACACACAGACACAGACACACACAGACACACACACACACACACACACATAATAAAATAATGGGTGTCTGTGTGTGAGTGTGTGTAACATAGGGCACTAATCCAGGAAATTCTAAAATCAATTTTTTAAAGTATTTACAATGTAAGATAATTATAAAGCATTGTTATAATTATAAACTGTTGTTTTATTCCTCTTTATGTATGTTTGTATAGCATATCTTAATGTCTCTATTGCTGCTGAATTATTTTAAAAGAATGACTCTGATATTTAGGCTGTTTTATGATTCTGACTGATTGAGGATTATATGAAAAAAATCAACTGATTAATTGAAGATGCTCCATACAAAATACCAATTATATATGATGATAGAAATTTTCCAAATTTCTGCTTTCAGTCTCATGTTTGTGCATGCTTTGGCTTCTCATTCTCAAAGATCTCTATTTATCATGCTACTTTCCTCTCACAATTAAGGGTATAAGCATTCATTTTGTCAAAGGAGTGGGGCTTATGATATTCTTTAGTGTACCCAAATTTGTTAAAAGTTATCTGTACTTAACATGGCGAAATCATAACCTCTTATCCATTTTGATATATGCAATGCATTTAGCTAGCTTGGGGCTGGTGGACAAAGAGAGTTATGTTTTCTAGCTTCTGTGCCATCCATCAACCACCACAGTGGCTCAAAGCAATTTCATCCTCTCTTCCTATCCCAGGGGTACCAATAAATATTTTCATTTTGCCAGCTAAAATGGACTAGAAGTCTCTTGATTCTTGCTCTTGATCCACTGCTAGCTCTCATTGACTGGGTAAGAAATCATTGTACTATCACTAAGTACCCTAACATAGAAAGGTAGCCTATCCTGTGACTGACTTTGTAATTTTTGTTTTTAATACTTAGCTAACCTGTTGAATACAATAGGTTTGGCTTAGTTAAATGATGAAAACTCTGACCCTGGAAATGTTTAAATGAAATCTAACTCTAAAAGCCAGACAAGAAGAGAAAGATACACACACACACACACACAAACACACACACACACACACACACACACACACACACATACACAACACATCAGAGAGACTCCTCCATGTTTTATTTTTACACTCAAATTGTGTTTTCAGCCAGTATGGCCAGTGAAATATATGTTGTATTATTTAATTATAGACACCTTCTCTTTCTCTTTAATATATTTATATAACAAAAATAAAAAAAATGAATTTACAGACCATTTGACTCCTTTGATATATTACTTGTTTAAATTAGGGCAATGAGCAAGTACATGCATGTGTATATGTATGTGTGTATGTGTCTTCACCAGAACGCTGCTCATGACAGACTTTAAATATTTAGTGCTTAAAAAGGTATGCATAGTTTTATTATTTTCTTCCTTGTTTATTCTTTTATTGTCATTTATTATTATCTACAAAAGTGAGGTATTCATACACCTAAATTCCTTAATTGGTATAGAACCTCTTTAGTAATCATCCTCCAATATTTTACTTGCAAATTATTTTACCAAACACATATTTTTTAAGGATCTATTTTGTGTACTTCAATATACTAAATATTGGGAATGCCAAGGTGAATAAAAGCCATGCTTGTAGGAAAATATATAAATTGAATTACCCTATAAAAACACTGAAAACGCAATTGTAATGAGAACAGGAAGAATGACGACTGCTTTTTTTGCAGTTCTTTCAATTAAAAAATGATATTAAAACTTAAAATGACAGGGTTTAAAATTCGTTTTCTGAATACATTTCCAACTTTTTTAATATTTTTCAAAAGCATAATTTTGTGCTTCTTTTTCATTATCTGCGTCCCTGTTTTTTTTCCATGACTTTCTTTGAGGATGGACTGTTACATAAAAGTTCAAAGAAACAAAGAAACAAAAAAAAGTTTCAATTTTGTGCCTATGAAGAGCCATCATTATACAATTTGATGATACACAAAGTAAGTCAATCTCACAGGAATTCAGAAAGTACACACAGAATATAGCTTCTTTGTTCCATGTTGGACTTACTGAGACTGTGTAAACACCCATGAAAAGAAAGGCTAGACTCAAGGAACCAGCTCCATCTTGATTTCTTCTAACCATAAACCAGAATGCTGTGCTCAGCTGGCCTGTATGTGTGTCCCACTTGTACACCAAAATGGCCTTGCAAAATGGCCCTGGCCTTTTTGTCAACTGTCTTAGGGAAGGAGCTATGAAGGTCATTGTCAACAGTGAGGGTTCTATGATTCTGAAGGATCCTGGACATACGTTTTACATGGTAGGCACCATGGATACCTGAGAATGCATTTTATGATGAGGAAGTATCAAAATCTACTCATTATTCTGTAGTAAAGTATATTATTCAGGGTCATTTAACAAAAAAAAAATGATATGTGTGCCTCAGCTCAGAAGCCTGAGAACTAAGATCTAGGGTCTGACAAGTCACACACTGATGATAGCTTGATTTGTTTTCACTTGGTGAGACAGACAAGACAGATCTATGAATCCCATTTTATAAAGATGTCAACAAATCAGTACTGTTTAATTTCATGTCAACTTTACAGAAGCAAGTCTTCTCAGAAGTCAGACTCTTAATTGAGAAAATGTCTCTGAGATTGTTCTTTAGACAAGTCTTTAGTATATTTTCTTAAGTAATGATGGATGTATGTGGCCTAAGTCACGGGGGTTGGTGTCACCCCTAACTAGTGACTATAGATAGTATGAGAAAGGGGACTGAGTAAGCCATGAGGAACAGGTCAGTAGCACTTTTCCATGACTTCTTTTTCATTATCTACCTCCATATTTTTTCCTTGACTTTCTTTGAAGATGGACTGTTACATAAAAGTTTAAAGAAACAAAGAAACAAGAAATAGTCCTCCTCCGGTGACTTTTGGTGATGGTCTTTATATTAGAAATGGAAGCCCAAATTAAGACAGAAATTGGTGACAGATCATGCAGTGTTTCTTTGATTTTCAGAGGATTTGGGTAACATTTGAACATGGGACTAGAAAAGCCATAGAGTACTAATTAGGGCTGATCTATGGAAAGTTGGAAGATAAGAATGATGGGAACAATGGAGACAATGGAGGCCTGGATTTTGACGTTTCAGAGTAAACTAAATATTCTATCAGGGCCATTTATGTGATACTTTGAATTAAGAATATATGGTTTTGGTTATCTGGAGATGAAGAATTGGCTTTGATTCAATAAGATATCAGAACCACTAAAACAAAGCATTTGTTTTATGGGACAACAGATATTAGTGTACTGGAGCTTAAGAAAAAGTTGTGATCAAGAAAGCAGGAACATTGAGACAAACTTTTCTAAAATGGAGCTCATCATGGTCAGCACATAGAAGCTAGAGATAATATATCTAAGGCTGTATCTTAAGTTGACCCTGAATTTGTTTATATTTAAGAGACTCCCTGATGGTACTGGTATTGAAGGCATGAAAAGATCAGGGAGAGAAGCTGATGATTGGCATCGTGAGAGATCACAAAAAGCCGTTGCTGAAGATGCAGCCCCAGTTGCAGTAGAAACCCTAAGATTGAAGGGTTCATGCAGAGAAGATGAGGTTTGGCACTCTGTGGCAGGATCTGAATTCGTGAATGAAATGAAGGCAAGGTGACTGGGGAAGATTCAGACCAGGTATAGTTAAGACTCTAGCATTTTGGAGATGCCAGCACTCGGGAGGCAGAGGCAGGCGGATCTCTGTGAGTTCAACTCCCAAGCGAGTTCCAGGAAAGGCACAAAGCTACACAGAGAAACCCTGTCTCGAAAAAAAAAAAAAAGAAAAAGAAAAAATACTTCTTTTGATGATTGAGCCTGCCCAGTATGCAGGGAAAAGTGAGTCTCCATCTTTTTCTCGCTGTCATTATTATGTGAAGTTGATGTGACTACACTAATACTGTCAAGCACCTATTATGGATCACTGTAGCTGGATATGAAATTTGATTTTGTAGGAAATGCATGCAGTGACTCCTGCTTCTTCCTTGGTGATGACAAATGAGAACTAGAGAATAAAAATATCAAATCAAAATGTTAATAATAATAATAGTGTGGTAAAGGTTGTTTGTTAGAAAAGGCCTATGTATTCTATCTTGATAATGTTTATAGAATTCTCTAGAAATGTTGGAATCATGGATCTCTTCATTACATTAAAGAGAAAAAGAAAAAGAAAAAAAAGAAAGACCAGGAAATATCAATAGGAGGGCTTGACTTTTCTTCACAATGAAGAAATGATTAAAGTAAACAAATAAAAAGCTGGGATTCAGAAGATGATTTTTTCATTAAAAAGGCTAAAATGTGCACTATTTGAAATTGTGTGATATGCACCAAGTATACCATGCCATTTGATGGATAGCATATATATTTTAAATACTAAATCTTTGTATTAATTTAAATTAGTTTTATCTGCATATTCAGACTTTTAATTCTGACTACTAGTATATTCAAAGACTGAGAGACATTTTTGATCAAATTACCAGCCTAATGTTTGGGGAAATAACACCTAGAGCAGTTTAAAGGAGAAGGATACAACATGGAATGGCAATATTTTCTTTTACACAAACTGCATTATGTTAATAAAGATAGAAAATAAACATAAAAACAATGGCCAAAAAAACCCTGTAAGTGATGAAAAGAAGAAATTCCCAAAACAAACATGAAATTGTATCAGCATCTCAATGTCTAGACACACACTATGGCATTAAATGCTGATGTTTTTCCATGTTAATGAAAGGGACAAACACTTTATTGTAAGAACAATTCACAAATCAAACCATTTATATGTCATTTCTCCCCAGTAAATGCAGTAGTAACTTTCGTTATGTGGTGATACAGATAACAAATGCTGGTATGAAATAGAGAAAAATGGTTATATAGAAGATGGGTGAGAATGCAAATTGATTAAAACAAATTATAGAAAACACTGTAGACTACCATATGATTTAGTAGTCCCATTTCTCATTATTATATGCAATCTTGTGAAAAGGTATCTCCATTCCATATTCCAGCAGTATTTGCAATATCTAAGATTAAGAAGCAGGTTGTTTGTCAGCTAATGAAAAGATTGAGACTCTCTAGCATGAATACACTGTGGAATATTCTTCAGCCAGAGAAGAGGTGAAATCATTCACAGGAGTGAGTTACTCACAAAGAACATAATTCGTTGCACATTACTTATATTTTGGATTATTAAAAAGATTGTCTTGTAGCCCTTTGGAATAGAACAGTGATAGCCATGGCTTGGAAAAAAGATAGAATGGGGGTAGTAGATCCCTGAGTAGTAAATTGCAGGTAGAATTTATCCAGAAGGACAGGAGTGTTTTTGCATAGTAGTGTGGTTACAGATAAAAAAGTTCACTGTATATCAAGAAAGTACAAGAACAATTTTGGAAAAAAAATGTAATTGTTTCAAAGTAATGCATGCTTAATGATACATGTTTAAACTGATTTGAAATTTACTTTTTCCTGTATTTTAACATATTGCCTATATATATATACATATTTATGCATATATAAATAAATACCTAAAAGCATTTATATATGCTTTTAGGTGTTTATTAATAGTGAATTTAATTGGGAAGCTGGAGAGTGGCCTCAACCCTTAAGAACACTTGCTGTTCATCCAGAGGATTGGAGTTCCCAGCACCCACACTCAGTGATCCATGACTCCCAAAGACTCCATAAACTCCAGGAAATTTGATGACCAGTTCTACCCTTCACAAGTACCTGCATTCAAACACACACACACACACACACACACACACACACACACACACACACAGTCTCTCCCAGCTACCATCACTCAAAACCCTCCATGCCCCCTCTATTCTCAATTGATAACCTCCTCTAATTACTATGTTTACATACACATATACATACATACACACACACAGACACAACCTGCTTAGCCCATTTTGGTTGTTTGTGTGTATATTGTTTCAAGATGAATCATGATGTATTTGAGAATCAATAAAGGATTTCTTCCCTGGGACAAAATGGACATGCTGATGTGGAAGAGGGGAAATTTTGTAGGCTCCTACCACTCGACAGACACCCTTAGGTAATTAGTGACTGTTGAGTGAAGGAGAAAAAGCAAATAAATTTTAACAATAAAATAAAAGTGAATTTAGTTGAAAAAGATAATGATGCTTGTAATATAATAAACCTGTATCTTCTACAATGTTATATTTTAAAAGTGTAGTTTTCTTGTTCTATTCATTAGAAAATGCCTATCTTTAACTTCCATATTTGAAGAAGTCATGGATAACATTTTTCTAAAAAGCCAGATTAAGATAAAATTTCTAGGATGATTGCAAAGAAAAAAATGTCTTAGAATAGTGGTGTGGCTCCATGCTATTCATACATTCTGATTAATCTGTAATCATTTATGAAAAATATCATATGAGAAACAATACAGAAGAGGAATTATTGCTTTGATAGGGGATGCTTAATGTAAGCTAACTTTGTAGAGATAGTCTTGAGGTTCACTGTTGACACCTTAAAAAACTATAAGAGAAGCCTACTTTGAGAATCTGAACGAACTAAAGTGAATCCGATCAACTGCACATAAAGAAAGTGATGTTAAAAAAAGCCCTTATGAATGCACCAAATGTAACACAAATCAGCAGGACACAAGGTTATAATTAAAACATTTGAAATCTCTCTACACTGTCCTGTACATATGTCTTGGTGACTGCCAGCTCTCATCTCATTTTTCTCCATTGAAAAGTAGCTAGTTCAAGGGCATGGAATTCTCATTCATTTGGCTGGTCAGCAACAGTCAAAGACTGATTATTTGGGTTGAACACAAGATTGATTGAGGAGTTGAAGACAATTAAGTTATTTTTTGGAAAAAATGAATTGCAAATTACCTAATTGTAATCTCTCTAGCCAGCTTAGATATTAAAAGAATATATAGGAACTGTAGCATATATTTAAATATAGTAGAAAAACTAAGGAGTAGGCTTGCTATCTCATTTCACTGTCTCCATATGCAACATGAGATAATATATACAAAAGAGACATCCTGCTCTACATTGCAACTTTATTTTACTTTCATACCTGAAAAAGAAGATAAATGGATGCATTTCTACAAATATATATAGCATCTAATTTTATATAATGTGAACAATTAAAAGACATTATGGCATGGAGGCATCTGGATCCATCAGTCATTTTGTAAATATGATCCAAAATACTTTAAGGAAGAATGTAGCTCAATTATTCATCTCTTCTTTCCTAGTAGTTAAAAATAAACAATAAAAACAGCACTGTTGTTTGTTGATGCCTCTTCTCATTTGGCATAAAAGGAAATTGATTTTCTTTTGCTTGCGGGGCAAAATAACAGCACTGTTTTCATTTTCCAGTTGTTTTTATCAAACACATTTTTAGTGCACACTACATTTGCATATTAGGCAATTTTTTTTCTTCTCAGTCAGAAATAATTTTCAATTGCAACTCTGTATGTTCCCTTAAGGAAATGTATTAGCCACCACATGTGGTTTAAGTGCATAATTAGCCTTTTGCTCACTCTTTCTGTGTTCTGCATCCAGGTGGGTGGTCTTTAAACACTCAAGTAGTTATTCCAAGGGCATTGAACACTTACCAGATTGGCTCAGCAACTGGGACTGAAGATTGATTTTATTCAGTGGTGTCTGGCCTCAGATGAAAAGGTTTCAGAAAAGTCTGAAAGTTTCAGTTCTTTAAGGAGTCCTTATACAGCAAATGTCACTGTCTGATGAATGAAAACCTGCCTGGGAAGCAGGATGTTGCTAAAACAATCATCCCAATCACAAAGGAGAAGACGCGGGAAGATAACAAAAAGACTCCCTTTCTTTTAAATTCCCTTGAACATTACAAAATGGATAAAGATAAAAACACACATTTACTTTTATATAGAAGTAAAGTCAGGATACCTTTTATCAGTCAATGGTACACATTATACTGTAATGTAGTTTCAGTAAAACTATTGAATTACTCTATAAGCATCACTACTGAATGAGTATAATGAAAAAAAAAAGGAAAGGTGTTTATTGTGTGGAGAACCTTGTAGTAAACCATGCTGAACTTTACCATAATTACTTAAAAAATAATTTATGAACTATAATTAAAGCCTTGATGATTAAATGTCTCCATCTCCTTTTGCTAAAGTTACTGAATTCTCATCCACTGTGCCAGTAATCCCATAAATTCTTTTGATGCACAGACTCGAAGTAAATAATCAGCAGCATTTCAACTAAGCAGTTTGTCATTGAAACATACTTGCTGTGGGATGTTCTGTATGGCAAATGTGTTGCTCTGATTGGTCAATAAATAAAACACTGATTGGTCAGTGGCTAGGCAGGAAGTATAGGCGGGACTAAAAGAGAGGAGAAAAGAACAGGAAGGTGGAAGGAGACAAAGCCAGCCACCGCCAGGACAAGCAACATGTAGAGATGTCAGTAAGCCACGAGCCATGTGGCAAAGTATAGATTTATGGAAATGGATTAATTTAAGATAAAAGGACAGTTAGCAAGAAGCCTGCCACGGCCATAGAGTTTGTAAGCAATATAAGTCTCTGTGTTTACTTGGTTGGGTCTGAGCGGCCATGGGACTGGTAGGTGAGAGAGATTTGTCCTGACTGTGGGCCAGGCAGGAAAACTCTAGCTACACATACTAATTTTAAAGAATGTAAAAATTTGCACCATATGTTCATGTGTGCCATGATATTCAAAAGTGATTTACAACTGTCTTTGCATGTCTGGTGATATTTTCTATGCATTTAAGGTGGAAACAACATATTAAAAAAATCAGCCCAGTGTCTTATAATTCATTAGTTGGTCATTTATTATGGATACATAAAACCATAAGTAGTTACAAGACTGAAGTTGTTTGCCTTTTTTTTTTTACCCCCAAGTAGTTTTTGGTTGTTGAAATGAAAGTCTTTTACTTTCAATAATGTCTTGGTAATAACTTTATTTTCAAACAGTTTTTCATGTAATTCATTATGTATTTACAAATCCATTTTTATACCTGATTTTGTGTTTTTTTATTAATATGGTGTAAAATGAGCTAGGAATTCTATAAAAGTTAAAACTGAAAAAAATTTAAAACTATTTTTATATAATTAGGCAGTCCTAAATTAGATATTTTTCTGTCATTTCTGTAGTTACACTAGACTGTCTACAATATACTACAATAAACTAATTATTTAATTTAGTGACAAAAAGTCTAGACACATTAAATATACCTTGTATTCTACTACAAAAGTAATAACATGATTTTGATTCCTACAATGTTTCAATTTAATCATTTTAAAAGGTAAGGATAATAATTTCTAAAGAAAATTGGGCTGGGTTTTTTTCTGTGATTTATTCCACCCTACAAAGATCTTTTTACAAATTAAGTACTCAGTCAGTGTTAGTATTTGTGATGGTGTAAATATGAACTAGATTTTCTTATTAAGCACTTGAGTTACTTGATCTTTCACATTGTGGAGGAATATTTTGGAAGCCAACAGACTTCCCAAACTCTGACTGGCCATGCAAGAATCGTGCAAATTATTTTCCAAGGAGCCTTCAGACTGCCATCCACAGACTTACTGAACTTCCTGTTCTGAAGATTTAGTCTTGTCACAAAGAGTAGCTACCTCCTTCTCATGGATCAGTAACTCAAGTCACATTGGTACTGATTGGTCACAGGATTTTCATTACATTAGCATAGTAAAGTAGTTCTCTGTCTACTTAGAGAAGAATCAGGAGAAGGTACCATTAGTGAACTTTCTACTAAGCTTTCTGATACTCAACCTTCTGACTCTAATGATGACCTTTAATTTTCAGAAAAACAGACCATTCTGCCTTCTCTAACCACCTCTCACCTCTCAGGGACACAGGATGGATTGGGCTGTTTCTATTCCCTCCCCTTGCTATGCAGTGAACCTGGTGCAGATAGGTCTTATAAATATTTACATACACACTGTCCTGTATTCAATGAAGGAAACAAGAATTTATACATTTGAATTTTATGTAATGACTCTTGTGTAGCCTGGCTTTGCTCTGAGGACAGACATGAGCTGTGGGGGTATTGTGTTCCCCAAAATATTGTGTACCTTAATAAACTTATCTGGGGTCAGAGACGGAACAGCCACATTATTAAACAGAGGATAGGCAGTGGTAGCACATGCCTTTAATCCTAGCATTCCAGAGATAGAAATCCCTCTGGATCTCTGTGAGTTCAAGGCCGCATTGGAAATGGCCAGGCTTGGTGGCACACACCTTTAATCCCAGAAAGCAAGCCTTCAATCCCAGGGAGTGGTAGTAGAAAGCAGAAAGGTATATAAGGCGTGAGGACCAGAAACCAGAGGCATTTGGCCTGGAGAAGCATTTGGCCTGGTTAAGCATTCAGGCTTTCAAGCAGCAGTTCAGCTGAGAGTCATTCGGATATGAGGACATAGAGGCTTCCAGTCTGAGGAAGCAAGACCAGCTGAGGATCTGGCGAGGTGAGATAGCTGTGGCCTGTTCTGTCTCTCTGACCTTCCAGTGTTCACCCCAATAACTGGCCTCAGGTTTGATTTTATTAATAAGAACTTTTAAGATTCTGCTACAATGATCTTTAATATTCTGATCAAGAAATACAATAGTCCTTTCTTACAGTAAGAGTGCTGGTACTTTCTTATAAGGCTCAATGTTTTACAAATTCCCCTGAAAGGTTTGACTACAGGATAATAAGCATCACACTTAATTATTAAATTACATTAAAATAGGATATCTGTAGGTTACAGAATAATGAAGGATAAACCTAATTTACTGAAAATATTCTCTTTCACAAATATGATATATACTCACTTAAAGGTGGAAATTTGTGGCACTCAGGAGAGTAGCCCCCACACGTCACATGGGCAACAAAGTAGAGCTGGCCCTGGTGGGGTGGGTGTGATTGAGCTGCCCTTGAGGGCATGAAAACAGGAAAAAAGCTCCTGCCCCTAGCTCCTTTTGCATAGCATGAACTAGTCGAACTAGCCGGGGCAATGCCAGAGAGCTCCCCCTGGTGGTGAGGACAGGGTAGAGCTGGAGCACTGACCAACCCAACTACCCAGGCCCAGAACCAGGATCTCTACAACACAGAACAATAACAGGATATCCAAGAGGAGTCCTAGGGAGGGTCCAGTGTTGATGCTGTAGCAGAAACCAGAGGCCTTAATGCAGACCAATGCCTCCTTGCAGGTAACCCATGAAAGTAAAGAAATATGGATGAAAGGGTGTGTGATTCATACTACAGCTTCTTTGAGAGATTTTTTCTTTCTTTTTTTTCTCTCTCTCTTTTATTTCTCTTTTTATCCTTTTGCCTTAGTTTTTTTTTTAATTTTACCTGGGGAGGGGGTTTGTTTCAGGGTTAGAGGGAGGATAAAAAGGGACAAGGAGATTAATGGGATCGAGATTCTTGATATGAATGACACAAAAATTTTAAAACAGTGGATATTAGCTATTAAATAATGGGTAATTGTGGTACAATCCAAAGACACAGTGATGCTAGTTGACAAGGAGGGTTCTAGGGGGGGCTCGTGGATCTTGCTGGGAAGGAGAGAGAGAATAGATTTTGCAGGAGGACTAGGGGTTGGTAGGGATGAGAACAGGAGCGATCAGATGGGAGAGGGACGGACAGGGGAAGAGATTATGGGGAGAGATGACTGGAATCGGGGGCAGTTAGGGGTCCATGTGGAAATCTAGTGCAGTGGAAACTTCCTGGACCCTAGGGAGAACTCCTAGTAATAGAGGACACAGAGCCTGAACTGGCAATCTTCTGCACCTACACAAGGCTTCCAGTGGTTGGACTATAAAACCAACTCAGCCAGAAAACTTTTGACGCACAGCCTGTCCTACCTGCAATATGTGCTGGGGCAATGGTGGCTCAGAACTTGTGGGAGTGGCCAGCCAATAACTGGTCTAACTTGAGGCCCAAGCCACAGGAGGGAGCCTATGCCCAATACTGCCTGGATGACCAGGAACTGGAACTGGAAGCTAGATGGCCCAGAGATCTAGTGTAGAACCAAACATCATTACTGACCAAAAGAAAAGAAATATGTCAATGAAATGATTTCTGAAGATTTTTTTATGACAGTCCGCTACACTTACAGATGGGTGGGTACCTAGCCCAATATTCCTCAAAGAGGCTTCCTCTGGCCAGTGATGGGAGTAGATGCAGAGACGCAAAGCCAAATATTAGGCAGAACGCCACAGGGAACCCCACAGAGGCAGGGGATGAAGGTTTGTAGGAGCCAGAGGAAATGAAGACACCACTAGAACACAGCCTACAGAACCAACTAAGCAGGGCTCATAGGAACTCACAGAGACTGAAGTGGCAATCAGCAGGGCCGGCATGTATCTGTGCTAGATCCTCTTTGTACATTCTGTAATTGTTTAACTTGGTATTCACGAGGGACTCCTAACAGCGGGAGTGGGTGTGTCTCTGACTCTTTCACCGGCTTGTGGGACCCTTTTCCTCCTAATGGGCTCCTTCATCCAGCCCTGATATGAGGGTTACATGCCTAGTATTGTTGGATATTGTTATGCCTTGTTCAGCTGATATCCCTGGAAGGCCTGTACTTTTCTGAAAGGAAGAGGAATGCATTAGATCTTGGGGAGAAGAGAAGTAGTTGCATGCCTTTAATCCCAGCACTCGAGAGGCAGAGGCAGGCGGATCCCTGTGAGTTCAAGTCCAGCCTGGTATCTAAAGCGAGTTCCAGGAAAGGTGCAAAGCTACACAGAGAAACCCTGTCTCGCAGACCCCCCCCCCCAAAAAAAAAAAGAGAAAAGAAAGAAAGAGAAATCTGGAGGTGCGAGTAGCAGAGGGATGTATTCTAAGAGAGAAGAATAAATGGGGAAAAAAAGTAAAACATTCTCTTTCTTTACATTAATATGTCACAGTTAATATGAGTATTTATACCTTGCAACGCAATATCACCGTTCTCCTTGTTTTAAAATTTTCCCATATTCGTGAATTGATTTTAAAGGAGATTTAATCATGTTTTGTAAAGTCACATATATTTAGAACACTTAAATCAATTTTCAAAATTATAAATATTCTTGTACATAAGTATAACTTTAATTCATTGCTATTAAAAGCATATACACACATACATATATGTATATGCTTGTAAAATATGTAAAATCTTACAGCTATATAATTTATAATGTATTTTAGGGGTTACAAATACATTGTTGGGGAATTTAATAAAATGAAATATCTAATATCTGTAATTATTAATATATATATAAGTTTAAGATAATTATATAATGAATATATTTTATATTTTCTGTGATAGATTTCAAATATACCAGCTCTGCATTCAAACTTTTATATTACATATGTAATAAGATAACAATTTGAGGCACAAAGCTACACAGAGAAACCCTGTCTCAAAAAACCAAAAAAAAAAAAGACAATTTGTAAAGAGCATTTTAGTGTCCTGATTTGTTTTTAAAATTCACTGAAACATATAGTATAAAAAGATTGATATTTTAATAAAAAAATCCTTAAGTTATAAACTTGGTTTGGAACTCTGAATAACGATGTACCCCTTTTATTCTTTGAAATATTAATCTGACTCAAATAAAGATTTCCTCTGGCCTGCTTTACCAAATGTTACTTAGAATTCTTATTCATCATTTAATATTTTGATGTGTAGAGAAGGTTGTACAACAGACATATTTCTCTTTAATTTAGGATAATGCTGTTAAGTTTGTACAAAAAGAAATATTTGTAATGAGTCAGTTTGTGTATAAAATAACAATTCTACAGTAATGCAAATATCATGGAGATTATTAACTGAACAAAGGAGAGTAACTCGGCTGGCCTCCTTCTGTGTCATGCCTGCTTAGAGATTAAATTGTATTATTTTATGCTACATTAAAATGGTATTTTTCTAGAGTGATATTTTATGTTCCTGATAGGCAGTTGTGAATGGTTCTGTGAACTCAGCAACATTCTGTTTTCTACGGTGAGCAGTTCTATTAGTGACAATTCACCCATATTTTATTTCAGGAAAAAAGAAATGCCTGCCAGACATTATATTCATCCTCTTTGTCTCTGAACTAAAATAATAAGAAATTTAACACTGTTAGTGCCTTCTAAATTCAGGCAGATGGAACTTCAATTTACTGCTTCAACTGAACCTCATTCCCTGCAAATACTAGTGCTGATTAAAAATCCATGTTTTAAGGAAAAAATACAATTTATCTCTCTGCATTAGACTGTGTTTTAAACTCTAAGATGTTTAGCAATTTCTTTTTTTGTATTGGTGTCTATACATTGTACTCACGGGAAAGACATTTGTACACAGTTACATATTTTACATTATCCAAATCCTTGACAGAGCATAGACCACCTCTCACATTACTAGCATACAATATGTGACACAGTCTAAATTTAAATTCATGTTTTGTGTCAGTACAAAACCACAAATTCCAGTGTCCTTCTTAGTTATATAAAAATCAATAAAAATTCTATTTAGATATTTAAAAGTAATATATTCATTTGTTTAAAAAATGACAACTGTCACTATATATATATATGTACATCTATACATATATACTATTATAGACATGTACAAACACAGATATATATATATATGTACATCTATACATATATACTATTATAGACATGTACAAACACAGATATATATATATATATATATATATATATATATATACTAACTCTGAGAATTTTTCTTTTGTTTTATCCCATAAAGACCAGTTTTTTGCTACCCATATATCGTCTTGGATGTGTTACATTATACTGGAGTATGTTAAATGTTCCAGAGGTGCTTAAAGAAAATGTATTTCCCTCTTCCAGAAGCTAAAAATTGACAATAGGCCCCTAATGCCTAATAGAATATTATTTTGTTGAATAGCTTTCATTTTTGTATGTATTCCATATTCTAGTATATGATATGTTTATTACTAATAGTTTAGAATATTTTTGTTTTTAAGATTTTGAACTTTTTGTTTTGTTCAGTTTCCTTTTGGATATTGAATCCTGGGGTCTTAAGCATATTAGTCAAGCATGTTAAACCCTGAGTTATATGTACAGCTTTCCTTCTTTTCATTTACTTTTCTTCTTTCTCCCTTCTTTCTATTCTCCCAACCACCCATTCTTCCTTTCTTCTCCTTCTCTTCATTTTTTTTAATAACTCACTTGATAGACTATATTTACTGGGTTATCTCGGGTAGGCCCAATTTTGCCTTGCAAGCCACAAAGTCCTTGTGTTGCCAATGTGTTGCATTCAATACCTAAAGTAGCTGGAACTAGATGTCTGTGAACAGCCCATGGGTGCCTTTTTATTTTTTTAATTATTTGCTTGTTTTTTAGATAAGGTTTAATAGCTGAGGTTGGCCTGATCTCATTATGTACTCAGGGTACTTGAAAATCTCATTTTCCTCTGTCTCTACATCATGGATGTTGAGATAACCGCCTGCGTCAACCTGCTGTCTTTGGAGCTTCAGCTTAAGTTTCAATAAATATTGTACAACTTACTGATACTCACAAAATCTACTTAAATAATTAAGGCAAATATTTACAAATTAACTGCACAAAAATGTAGATGCAACTAAAATAAAAATTAAATTACAATATATGTGCCCAAAGAAGATCTATAATAAAATCACATTTTTCAAGCAGTACTTTTCAGTATTAGCATGACAGACAGAGAATAAATACTTATTATCTCTTTTCATGTTGTAGAACACATATTATCAAGTTATTTCTATTGAAATCAACAATTTCCTTGAAAAAATTCAAATCTCTTGTTATATATAAAACATCTTATTCATCACAAACAAAATTACTTCCAGCATTAAGCATTCAACTGCCACAGCGTAGTTCCCTACCTACAAGTTAATTGAATCTGCATAATAAATATGAAGAGAGAAACAGCAATGTGGCTGAAATTTGAGGAAAATATAGGACTACTATCGTACTGTCTGAGGCTCTACAAAAGCAAAGCATTCCTCATTGATTAAAATAAACTCTGGAATAGCTACATGTCAGAGTTTATTTAATGAAGTATTAGTGTGGAATATTCCTTTTTCACCATTTTAGTTATAAAGTCTGCCTTAGGTCTTGTCCACTTCTGGGATACACCCAGGAGAATTGTGAAGTACTAACCCCTGATTGTCATCCAGGAAAATGACTTCTTAATAGATTTCACTGTTGACAGTTCTTTCTTCAATCGCTAAACTACTAGAATGATTGCTGTAAATTGAGATTCAATGTTACATTGTCAGAATGGTTAAGATTAATAACATAAGTGAAAGCTCTTGCCTGTATGGATGTGGAATAAAAGGAACCTTCATACATCGCTAGTGTTAGTTCAAACTTGTACAGTCATAAGGAAATCAATGTGGTTATCCTTCAGGAAAACAAGAATCAATCTACTTCAAGATTCAGCTATACCACTTTGGGCATATACCCAAAGGATAGATACTTCAGTCTACCATAAGGACAATTACTCAGCCATGTTAATTGTGGCTTTATTCATAATATCCAGAAATTGGAAACAATGTAAATGAGTCTCAACAGAAGAGTGGATATAGAAAATGTAATACATTGAAACAATGCATTATCACTCAGCTGTTAAAAAATGGCATCATGAAATTCACAGGTAAATGGCTGAAACTAGAAAAAAATCATCCTGGGTGAGGTAACCCGGAGCCAGAAAAATAAATATGGAATGCATTTGCTGATATGCAGACATTAGTCATTAAGTAAATGATAACACATACAATCTATAAACCAACAGAGGAATATGTATAGAAGAAGGGACTAGGTGGAACACATGGATCTCCCCAGGAAGGGAAGAAAGTATAGTTTCCATGGGTGGCCAGGGGTTAGGGGTGACTAGACCAAGAAGGTCAGATGGTGAACAGGAGCAGAGATGGGGTTTAGGGAAGGAATGTGGATAAATATAGCTAAAATTGAGAAGAATGTGAGGATTGTTCGGAATGCTAATGCAGTGGAATTTTTCTTTTCAATTAATAACATTTATTTATTCTATATATTTTTCACATCATGTATCTTGACACGATTCATTCTCTACCCCTTCACATCTGACCTCTCCTCCTGTACCTCCCAATAAAACAAAACTCAAGAGAAAAAATAAAATGAGAAAAAAATTTTTAAAAAAGGAAAGGAATTAAAAAATCTCATCATGGAAACTGCAATGCAATCCAAGAAGTCAAGCTGTATACTCCTTGGTCCATACATCTCTACTTGCAAGTGTTCTTTGTGAAGAGTCATTAGTCTGGTTTGGGGTACTGCTCTCCACTACATGTTCGATGCTGGGTTGCCACTAGGACTCTTTCTGGACACACCACTGGTGCCCTGTGTTGTGGAGATCCTGTATCTTTGAGTATGTGGGTCAGGTTGCTTTTTAAAAATATGTGAAGGCGATTCTAATGAAGTCTCCAAATAATGGGGGAGACGGAGTCCCAACTGCCCATCTCTTATTATCAGACCAAGTTCCCAGTACTAGTGAAAGACCCCCAGCCTCCCCGCCTAGCCCAGCTTAGCTTAGCTGTTTTTGTATAAAGTCTGAGAAGTTCAGTTACTGAGAAATTCAGTTAAAGAGTATCTACTGTCAGCCACCTGGCCCCAGAACGAGGTCAGAAAAACACCCTGTACCCTAGACAAAAGCCAAGTCAGCAGGCATGGCAGGCTCGGGGAAAAACCACGAACTGTCTGGAGTTTGAACTTGGTCACATTTGAATCATCCAATCAAAACCCTGTAACCAGGCTTCTCGCTTCTGTACCCACGCTTCAGCTGCCCAACCCTATAAAAACCCTCTGCTCCAGCCCGAGGGGGGGCCAGTCTCTTGAACTTCTGGAGAGACTGTGTCGCCCCGGGTACCCGTGTTCCTGAATAAAGCCTCTTGCTGTTTGCATCTGATTCGTGGTCTCGGTGTGATCCTTAGGCGAGGGTCTCTCCTGAGGGAAGACTGCCTACGGGGGTCTTTCACTAGGAGTGGATTACATACACTTGAGTTTTTGGTGGAGTCCATTGGGGTCTCCAAATAACTCAGGTTGTTGTTAAGATAATAGGTTGATCTCCACAAACCCCATTGCTGAAGACAATATTCACACAACTCATTGAACATGGAAAGGTTGAGCTGGTGCCTACATGGAACTTTCACCCCAAAGTTCTTGTCTTTTTGTGCAGGAAGGTATTCTGCAGGCTACCAAAACAGAAACAGGAACACTAATCCAGACAGTAAACTTTTGTTCTGCAATACTATCCTAAATACACAATATGTAAGGGTAATTATGGCACAAAGCTTGTGGGAGTAGCCAACCAATGTCTGATTTGATTTAAGGCCTGCTTTATGAAATGGAACTCATACCCAACACTTCTTGTGTGACAAAGAATCAAAGACCAGGTAGTTCTGAGCCTGAGGGTGAATCCAAATATTACTGGTCTTTAAAAAAAGTTTAAAAAATATTCCTAATGATACTCTGCTATTGTTGTTGGATCTTTTTCCTCTCTTACTCTTTTGGCTCTTTGGTCTTTTGGGGGATCTCCATCAAGCTCCCAAATAAATCATATATGGAAGGTTATTCTTAATTAGAAATGCCTGACTTTTAGCTTGGCTTGTTTCTAGCAAGCTTTTCTTAACTCAAATATCTCATTTATCTTCTGCCTCTGGGCTTTTATCTCTCTCTATTTTATATACCTTTCTTTCTTTTTTTTTCTTACTCTGTTGATGATTATGTAGCTGTGTGGCTGGCCCCTGGCATCCTTCTCTCCTTGTTCTCTTGTTCTTTCTTCTTTTTCCTCCCAGATTTCTTCTTCTATTTATTGCTAACCCTGACTATCTTCCCCACTGCTTTGCTATTGACTACTCAGGTCTTTATTAAACAATCAGGCACAGTAACACGGCTTCACAGAGTTAAACTAATGCAGCATAAAAGAATGTAACACATCTTTACATCATTAAACAAATGTTCCACAGCATAAACAAATGTAAAACACCTTAGAATAATATTCTAAAACATGCTATATTCATAGAACAGTGCCTCTCATAACCATCATCAGAAAAGCATCCTCCTTCATCAGTTGGAAACAAATACAGAAGCCCACAACCAGATGTTATGCAGAGAGACCTTGGAACACTCAGATGTAAATGGGATTTCTCCATCAAATCTCTCCTGCCAGAGCTCAGGAAACCCTGTGGAAGGTGGCTCAAATATTTCTAGGAGAGAAAGGGAATGGAGAATACCAGAAGAATAAGGATCACTAAATAAGTTGAAAGAAAGAGACCAAATTATCAAGCACAGGGACTGCATAGGTCTGTATCAGTTCTTCTGAGTATATATTATAAATTTCTGTTTATTATTTTTATGAGACTTATGAGTGTGTGAACAAGTGGGTCTCTTACTCCTGTGCCTTCTCATGGGGCTCTTTTCCTTCTATTGTTTTTCCTTATCTAACTTCGATGGAATGCTTTTGGTTTTATATTTTTATATTTTATTTTATTATCTTTTGTTGTTCTATTAGAAGTCTTTTCTTTTCTAATAAGAGACAGAAAGGGAGTGGATCAGATGAGAGGAGAGGTAGGGAGGAACTGGGAGGAGTAGAGGGAAGGAAAACTGTAATCAGGGTACATTGTATGAGAAAATAATCTATTCTCAATAAAAAGGAAACAATAGATACTTAATCATATATCAATTGCTTTGAAAAATGTACATTAGTTTGTAAAAATGATAATGTAAATTGATTAGTTAAAAATATCTTTCCAAATTGAAGTCATATTGTTTGTGTAAAACTCAGCAAAATAACTATTCTACTCTGTATATGCCCTGAAATTGAATATAAAGCATGGTCATCTACTATAAAAAAGGAAAACAATAAAAAGCATCAATTCTGTTAAACTTTATGAGCAAAATGGTCACAATGTCATCCACATTTTCTCCAGTGTACAGTAAAGAAGCATTAAAGGATGTAAAGAATATATAACATTATTGTTTGGTGGATACAAATGTTACCTTAGGATTCTGCTATGCTGGCAGGAAAGACTAGGTAAGTAAAAAAAATCCTTAATTTGTATGGCAGGCATGTTACTCTTTTTCTAATTGTGTAATATTAGAACTAATATTTCCCTGGTTAAGTTTGCAAGTAGCTCTCTGGTTTTAATGTCTGCAGGATATATAATGGATAATTTTCTAGATATATAAACATGTTATTTTAGAAAAAAATTTAAATAAACTAGATATCATTCTTTATGAATGAGTATCTAACCATATGGTATCCATTTGTTATAAAATTAAAAGGCAAAATCCTCAAAAAAGAATCAAAGGTACTATATGGAATTTAAATTCATTATTCAGTTTCAGTGGTCTTTGATAGTCTTGCATGGATTTTGGTGAATATACTATGATGGTCTTTATCATCAGCTTGTGAATGAAAAAATGTAGTTGGGTGATATATACAAGTGGGTATTCTTCAAGTGAGCAAAGATATATGAAATTGAGCAACTGATAACCACTATACGTAAAGTATGTGCTATTATTTATGAGTTAAATGCATGAATAATCAATTGAATAAGCTAATTTTGAATCACACACACTTTGAGAGGGTGAGAGTAGACCATTGCTATTACCCTAGCAAACACTGTGGATCTCACTTTAGTGCATTTGAACAATCCTTTTATTGTAAAAGATACAATATGATAATGCAATGAATACAAATAAGACTGTCAAAAACTTTAATTTATCAACTATTTTGACAGCATCACGTTAGTTACTTTCAACCCTTTATTTAGTGTATGATACATGTCATATAGAGATTCCCTCCCTAAATTTCTGGGTAAGCTACAATAATGCCTTCAGATGCCTAACTGAAATGACACAGAAAAGTCTGATTGAAAGTCTCATTCAGTCTAATCAGCTCTTACTAGCATACATGAATCTCTTTCCAATGGCTGATTTTGCTATGTCTGTCCATATAGAAACACATTTTTTATTTATGTACTCTGTAGAATATTTTCTCACTCAAAATTTTTCTGAAAGATTGCTTTGGAGAAAACTACTGTCTAGAATGTGTTGTATGCTTTGCTAAATCTGAAATTTGTCCGGGAAATAATACATCACTATTTTCATACTGAAGACACATAAAACTGTTATGTTGGTTTTCTACCTGCAGAAAAGTTGTGATGGGCACATTATCATTTATATAGAAAAGATGATTCTTCATAGATGAGTACACATTAAATTTTATTCTTATCCTACCTATTACCCAGAGTAAGTATATGCTATGAACACAGAATATAGATAAGTTTAAAGTTTCACATCTACTGGGTATTGAATGTCCATAGTACTATAAATATATATTGACTAGAAAAGTTATTATCCATAGACAAGTTCATAATAATATGGGAAAGGTGATATGGTAGCACTTTCAGGAAGGAGTTAATGTTACTAAGGCAGAATTCACATTTTACAACATGTCTTATTCATGAAGGGCTACAAGTTTGTTAGTATGGTTTTAAAGAGATAATGTTAGGTGAACAACAAAAAGATCACTGAGATCATGAATTTCACTTCCTAATGATAGCTGTTTGTCTAAGAATATCTTTACATAATTCACTAAATTTGTAATTGTAAAAAAGCTGTTAAATTGTTAAATTTTATCTTTCTGGAATTTAGGATACAGATATATAAAATTTTATCTCTTCAAAAGACATTTACACTGCAAATTTAACTATAGAAAAATAAGCTGGAGATTTTCCTAAAACAGAATTAACATTCTAACAAATAAATATTCAGAATGTTAGGGGATATATTAAAGATACTTTAAGTATCTTAGAACAAATGATATCAAATTCAGTCCTGAAAGTTGAATAAATGTCCCTGTTAGGAAGATCCAGACAGCATTTTCAGGGACTAGGAATCCAATACATAGAGGCACACAGGGGAGATTTGAAAAAAGAGCAATTGTGAGTAGCGAGCAAACCAGATAAGACAACAGAAAGCAGTCCATGACTGTTCGCTTGCTTGATGGCAACTGGTTGCTTTGTCCACAAGTAAGCTAGGTGGGGTTTGATCTTGCAATGCTGTGAAACAGGGACTTGAAGTCTTGGGAAGGAAAAAACTTCAGTGTAGTTCTGAAATGTTACATCATTTTTCTTTATTTCATTTTGTAAAAAAATTAAGAATTATCCTTTAAATTTAGGGAAAAGGAACATAGATGAGTGAGAATTTGCTGCCTAGCATGCTGAGGCCGTGTTTCCATCTCCACTGCTGAAGAAAGAAAATTAAGTTCTTAAGGAAACAGGAAACATTAAAGGGTATATGTAATGTGCAGTAACAAGGCAAATATAATCTGGATCTTGGTGTTTATTTTTATCACCATTAATATTTTAATGCATTCCAGTTTCATAACTGCCATTCATATTGGGGATTTAAAGTTGATAATTATGCAACTCAGACTTAAGCTAGATGATCTTTCTGAAAACTGACATAGAAGTCCAATCTAAAATACTGATTTCATTAAGTGACAAACTTTGATTATCTAATTCAACTGAGTTAATACTATCATAAAGCTCTGAAAATAAAGAAAATAAAGTAGGCTTGGAGAGAACTGAAGCTTAAGTGACTAAAGTACCAGATATAGAGGGCTGCAGGTGAGGAACTCAAGAGCATATCTTGAAATCTCTAGCATATTAGGCAGCACTGGGGAATTTAAGGTTAATGGAGGCAGTTCAGAAAAAAAACCTGAAAGAGTCGTATTGTAGGATTCACAATAAATTACCTCTAGAGTAAAAAGCTATGTTAAAAATTTTTAAACAAGCCAACAACACATTTTATTTATCTCAATTACCTGTGCTAAGAGAAGACATACTGTAATATGACATCCACTTAGTAAGAAATATGTCCTGTAAAGACAAATTAGTAACTAACCCCCCAGGGCTCAGTATTATGATCTACAACTTTGGTAGAAGACTTTGGCATTACCAGGGCAGGGATAAATCTATATTCTAGCCAACAACCTTGCCAGAAAACTTCTCTGAACTGGAGTCCATGGTGTACTAGGAATGCCGGAGTCCAAGCACATGCTCAGAATCCTGGAGGCCACACAGGTACTTGAGACCAAAAAGTAAATGTTGGCACCAAAAGCCCCAGAAATCTTACATGTCCCCAAACCACAGCAGAGGCAACTTACTGAATATGGAGATGAGTTAGTCACCAGATCCCTTGGCCATTTTGGCCATAAGACCAGAGAGAAAACAGAAATCAAGGAACAAAATAATTATCTTAAAAGAGAAATACAGGAATCAACATCTAGATTTATAATCATCCCAAACCAAGGTGCCTAAACACCAATGTGAAAACACAGTCAACAACAGAATGCGTAATATGCCACCACAGAGCCCAGCTATCTGAGAGAGCAAGACCCAAACCTTCCAATGCAGCTGAAGCACAAAAAAAGACCTTAAGAAATTTATGAAGATGATAAACTTCCCTAAAGAGGAAATGAAAAAAATCCTTTAAATAAATTGAGGAACAGATAAAAATTGGAGGAAATCAATAAATTCCTTAAAGAATACCAATAAAGTCAAGAAAAACAAAAAACCAGGTGAAGGAAATTGTTCAAGACTTAATAAAGGAAATAGAAGCAATAAAGAAAACACAAAGTGAGAGAATGCTAGAAATGGAAAATATGTTTAAGCAAACAGGAACTAGAGATAAAAGAGTATCACCAATAGAATAAGAGAGATGGAAGACAGAATCGCAGGCATTGAAGATACAAGAGAGAAAAATGATTCATGGATCAAAGAAAATGTTAAATTAAAAAAAAATTCTATCATAAAACATCCAGGAAATCTGGAGCACGCTGAAAAGACCAAACATAATAGTAAGAAGAGAAGAAGGAGAAAATCCCAGTTCAAAAGCTCAAAAAATATGTTCAACAAAATCATAGAAGAAAACTTCAACAACCTAAATAAGGACTTACCTATAAAGGTACAGGAAGCTTATAGAACACCAAATAGATTGGACAAGAAAAAAAAAGTTCCAGTGCCACATAATAATCAAAGCATTAGACATACAGAACAAAGAAAGAATACAAAGAGCTGCCAAGGAAAATGGACAAGTAACATATAAAGGAAGACCTATTAGAATTATATCCTACTTATCAGTGTAAACTCTAAAAACCAGAATGGCCTTGACAGATATTTTACAGACTTTAGGATACCACAGATGCCAGCCATAATACTATTCCCAGCAAAAGCTCCAATCACCATAGATGAAGAAAACAAGATACTTCATGACAATATCAAATGTAAACAGTACCTCATAACATGAATTGCTAAACAGTCTTATTAATAAAATATCCAGAGCCAGATATTGGGGTGAAAGCTGAAAGATCAGAGAAACAGAGCCAGCCACAGCCAATCTCACCTCACCAACTCCTCAGCCAATCCTGTTTCCACGAGTCCACACCCCTGAGGGTCTCAGTTGAATCGCTTGGGTTACTAGCTTACCTCTACAAATTCCTCAGTCTAAAGACAGTGATTTCCTGTTTCCTCACGCCTTATATACCTTTTTATGCCCTGCCATCTTACTTCCTGGGATTAAAGGCGTGTGTGCTTTCCAAGCAAAGGCATGAGAACTCAAGTGTTGAGATTAAAGGTGTATGCCACCATGACTGGTTTTGTTCCCAGTATGGCCTTGATCTCTTTTTCCCATATCTCTGTCTCACAAGTGATAGAATTAAGGGTGTGTGCCATTACTGTCTGGACTCTATGTCGAATCTAGTGGCTGGATCTGTCCTCTGATCCCCAGATAAATTTTATTTGTTAGAACAAATAAAATATCACCACAGTATCTATCCACAAATCCAGCCCTACAGAAGGTATTAGAGGAAAACTTGAATCCAAGGGGGTTAACTACAATCACAAAAACACAAGAAATAAAATAATCTCCCACAAGTAAAACCTAAAGAAGACACACACACACACACACCCTTCCACCACCACCACCACCAACAACAACAACCACAATAACAACAACAATAAAAAAAGAATAACAGGAATTAATAATCATTTGTCATTAATATCTCTCAATGTCAATGGACTCAATTCCCCCATAAGAAGACACAGGATAGCAGAATGGATATGAAAATGTAATCCATCCTTCTGCTACATACAAGAACACACCTCAACACCAAGGGTAGACTTGATCTATGAATTAAAGGTTGGACAAAAATTTTCCAAGAAAACAGACCTAAGAAATAAGCTGGTGTGTCCATTCTGATATCTAACAAAATCGACTTCCAATCTAAATCAATCAATAGAGATGAAAAAAAATTCATAGTCCATATACTTGGTTATGAAGAAAGTTTCAACAGATTAAGAAACTTGAAATATCCTTTTGTACCTCATTAGACCACCATGGATTAAGCTTTATTACAAAACCAATAGAATCAACAGAAAGCCTACAAAACCATGGAAACTGAACAAATCTCTACTGGATGACTACTGTATAAAGAGGAAATAAAAAAGAAATGAAAGACTTCCTTGAATTTAATAAAAATGAATGCACAACATACACAAACCTTGAATTTAATGAAAATGAATGCACAACATACACAAACCTTGAATTTAATGAAAATGAATGCACAACATACACAAACTTATGGGACCCAATGAATACAGATTGAAGAGAAAACTTTGTAGCACTAAGTACCCACATAAAGAATTTGGACAAATCATACACAGTGACTTCATAACACATGTGAAACTTCTAGAACAAAAAGAAGCAAACATACTCAAAAGGAGTAGATGGCAGAAAATAATCAAACTGAAAATTGAAATCAATAAAATAGAAACGAAGATAACAATACAAAGAATCAATAAAACAAAGAGTTGAAGTTTTGAAAAAAATCAACAAGACAAAAAAAACCCTTACCCAAACTAACTCAAAAGCAGAGAGAGAGACTATCCTAATTAACAAAATCAGATTTGTATAGGGAGACATAACAACAGACAACAAGGAAATCCAAAGAATCATTAGGTCATACTTTAAAAACATGTACTCCACAGAACTAGAAAATCTAAAAGAAATAGATTTCTTGAAAGATATAACTTAACAAAGTTAAATCAAGATCAGATAATCAATTTAAATAGACCAAGGAAATAGAGGAGTCATTAAAAGTCTCCCAACAACAACAACAACAACAAAAAGCCCAGGGCCAGATGGTAATAGTGCAAAATCCTACCAGGCATTCAAAGAGAGGCTAATACCAATACTCCTCGAATGATTCCACAAACAGAAACAACAGGAACATTGTCAAATTCATTTTATGAGGCCACAGTCACCCTACTACCCAAATGACACAAAGACTCAATAAAGAAAGAAAATTACAGAACAAGTTCTATCATGAACACTGATTATATAATGTAAAAGACACCATCAAAAGGACACAATGACATCCCACAGAATGGGAGGTCTTCACCAACCCTATATTTGACAGAGGTTAATTTCTAAAATATATCAAGAACTCAAGAAAGTGGACATTAACAAACTAAATAATCCAAGTAAAAATCGAGTGTAGATCCATTCAAGAGATTTCTCAAACTGAGAAATTTCAAGTGGCCATGAAGCACTTAAAGAAATGCTCAATATCCTTAGCCATCAGGGAAATGCAAATAAAAAAGACTCTGAGATTCCACATTGTACCTGTCAGAATTGCCAAGATCAAAAGCACAAGTGACAGCTCCGGATGTCAAGGATGTGAAGCAATGTCAACACTCCACTGCTGGTGAGAGTGCAGACTTGTACAGCACTCTGGAAATCAATATGGCAATTCCTTGAAAAACTGGCAAGAGATGTATCTCAAGACCCAGCTATTTCACTCCTGGAAAAATACTGAAAAGATGCTCTTCCATACCAAAACAACACCTGCTGATCTATACTTACTTACATCAGCTTTATTCATATCAGCCAGAAACTGCAAACAACCTAGCTGTCCCTCAACTGAGAATGGATAAAGAAAATGTGGTACATTTACACACTGGAGTATTACTCACTTTTTAAAAACAATGACATCCTGAAATTTGCTGGCAAATGAATAGAACTACAAAAGATCATCCTGAGCCAGGTAACCCAGACCCCAAAAGACAAACATGGTATGTAGTCACTTATAGGTGGATATTATCTGTAAACTAAAGGATAACCAAGCTCTAATCTACAGAACCAAAAAAGCTAAGCAACAAATATGCTAAAAGGAGGACACATGAATCTCAATTTGAAGGGGAAATCGAACAGACATTACAGGTGGAGAAGCGATAGGTGTCTGGATGAGCATGGTGTTGGGCATAGGAACAGGAGGGATCAGGTGTGAGGAGGAAGGAAGGAGACAGTACTGGGAAAGAAATCTCAAGTTAGGAGCATGTCTGGGATAAGCTAAAAAGCCTAGTGCAACAGAAACTCCCAGGAATCTATGAGCATGACCTTAGCTAAGATTTCTAGCAATGGGAGATATGGAGCCTGAACTGGCCATCTCCTCTAACCAGACAAGATTTCGCATGGATGTATTGGGATCCCAACCCAGCCGCATAACCACATAATCTTTGATCTACAATTTGCTCTGCCTATAAGATATGTTGGGGTAAATGTGGCGCAGACATTATGGAAATGTACAAACAGTGACTTGTCCAGCTTGAGACCCATTCCATGAAAGGGATCCTACACCTGGTACTGTCTGTAGGGCCAGGATCCAGAGGTTGGACAGCCCATAGACCTCAGAGAGAACCAAACATTGACTGGCAAAAACAAAACAAAATAAAAAAGTCTATGTAGTGATTCCTAGTGATATTCTGCTATAATCAGATTGTTATCTAGCCTAATTGTCATCAGAGAGGTTTAACACAGCAGCAGATGAAAACAGATGCTGAGATCCACAGCCAAACATCAAGTGGACCTCAGGAATCCTGTGGTAGATGGGGAGGAAGGATTGTAAGAGCCAGTGGGGTTAAGGACACCATGAGAAAATCACAGAATCAACTAAACTGGGCTCATGTGGACTCATAGAAACTGGAAGGCCAACCAAAGAGCTTACATGGGACTGGCATAGGCCCTCGGCTTATATGTTACTACTGTCTTTTAGTGGGTCTCCTAACAGTGTGAGTAGGCTATCTCTGATTCTGTTACCTGCATTTTGGAACTTTTCCTCATACTGGGTTGCCTCTTCCAGCCTCAGTAAGAGAAGAGGTACCTATTTTTACTGCAATTTGCCACACCATGGCTGTCTGATACAAATGAGAAGCCTGTTCTGTTCTGAAGAGAAAGGAGGAGTGGATTAGGGTGGGGTGTAGGGTAAGAGGGAAGGATGTAGGGAGGGAATAGGATGGTAAAACTATGATTGGGTTGGAAAAAGAATTAATAAAAATAAATTGAAATAATTAATAAGCATATGAAGAAATCATATAAAGATGTCATGCCCATAATTATAACAAAATTGCAAATGAAAAGGTTCACTAAGATGTCATGCCCATAATTATAACAAAATTGCAAATGAAAAGGTTCACTAACACTAGAGTGAAATGAAATTGTATACTGGAAAGATTTGTCTGGCACACATGAACTATTAAAATACATGTTTTGAGTGAAGACTAAGGAATGGTAATAATACGTTTTCTATACCCCAGCAGCAACAACAACAACAAAACTAAAAATAAAAAATAAAAGCAAGCAAGAAAACAAACAAACAATAACAAATACAAGAATTAAAAAAGGCAATAAATAAGTCTTTTTTGTGGGGGGGGCAATTTTGAGAAAGGGTTACTTTGTGTAGCTTTGACTATATTGGAACTTGGTTTGTAGAACAGACTGCCCTAGAACTCAGTGATTCACCTGCATTTGCCTCCAGAGTTCTGGGATTAAAGGCATGTGCACCCATTGTTCAGCTTAGAAATAGACAAATCTTAACCTTAAAAACAACAATAAGGTCATTAAACCATGTTCATCAATAATTGAATTTATTACATTGGATACTATATTTGAAAGCTATTGAATAGAAAACTCACTGTCATTTTGTATGTGACTACAATGTTTATTCTATAAGTTTTAAAGACACAATGAGAAATTTATTTATAACAAAAGGGGTGTTTTATTCAGTAATTTGTTTTTGTGTCAGAGGGCCAGTAGGAGTCTTGTATTCCACAGCACTGGAGAAGAAGCTACTGCATTATGTGGTTCCCATGTGTGAAGATTTGGTTCTCAGACTTGGTGGCTGGCATCTTTACTCACTGGGTCATCTTAGCATTAAGTGTTTTAAGATTAGAGCAGTGAATTACAGAAAAACTAATACTGTCAGAAACTAACACACATTTTATCTTCATAACTTAATAATGTACACAGGAAGTTTTCACAGTCATAAATAAACGAGTTTACATACACTTTTCCAAACTCAGTACAAAATAGACCAAAGTTGTGATTGGAAATTTCTCTTTTTAGTCATGACTAGAATCAACATGAAGAAAATTAACAGGAATATAGAAAAAACAAATTATGACATCATTCAGTTTGACCTAAATAAGTGCACCTTGCTGAATTAGAAAATAGTAATAGTTCTCTAAATGAAGATGATATAATAATTGTGTAGTAATTCTCACAGGTATACAATAGCATAAAATAGTAAAAATTACTATAAAATTATAAATCAATACCAATGTTATTTACAGTATAACTGGGCAGAAACTAAAGTTTTAAATCAATCACTAATTAAATAAAAAAGTACAATGGAAGATATAAAAATATATTGAATATGACTAGAAATAAACAAAATATAGTTAATGAATGATTATTGTTAAAAATATACCATTAAAGTCTATATTAAAATGTTTATATTCACTATATTTTACTAAAAATAAAAGACTAGAAAGTTTACAAAGAGGAAAAGAAAATAGTATATAGATAAATAACAGGAAATGCTACAAAAACCAAAATTGTTGTATTCTCAAACTATTAAATACATTGGTTCACCTGCATCACAACAAATATGGGTAATTAAGAACTTTCTGCAAATACTAGTAAAGAAAGACTCAGCATAATAACTAATATTAGAAAACAAAAGAAAAATTACAAAAAAATTAATGCCCACAAAACAGTTTACAGTGTGTCTCCATGGCAGCCAAAATAATTCATAGGGCTTATTGTAAGATAAAATTGATTAATAATTCCACACTATTTCAGTGAATTTTGCAATGGTTTCTGTTGCCATAAAAACAAGCACCTGAAGTCATCAACTTAGAAAAAAGAAAGCATTACTTTTGCTCACAGATTTGAATGCCTCGTCTGAGTCAATTGCTTTGCACCTGAACCAAGGTGGTATATCATAGTGAGCTCCATGCAGTGGACCAGAGAGATTAAATTTATGAGCCAGAACTGGAGGGAGGAGGAAATGAGAACAAGGAGATGAAGAGTCTAACATCATTGTCCACTGACCTAAAATCTCCTGTCTCCAAAAGGTCAAGTTACTTCTAAAAGTGTGAAGGACTGTGCACTTTAATTTAGAACTAAAACAAATGCAATAGTAATAAGTCTCAATTCATGAACAGAAGAAAGTTCATGCAATTCTCTCCATAAAGTCACTAATGACTAAGCAAAATTAACAAGTAATTCCTACTAAAAGAATTCTTGTTTTTGTGATAATAAAAATAGCAAGTAATGGCCTAGGTAGTATAAAAGTGATAAAAACCCTTCATTAGGTTTTATATTCATTATAAAAAGATTGAAATTTTCACCAAACTCAAGAGCAAGATAACAGGTCTCCCCTTCTGCTTTTCATTCTGATGAAGTTCCAGTAGTTACAGAGTCAGTAAAATTTGTCTGAGCTTAGATATTTAAAGTTTCTTACGTAATTGTTTTAAAATCAGACATCACAAAATTGTATTTACCATGTTCATAGGAAAGCAAGACAATGTAACCAAACCCAATTATGTTTGTATGTAACAGACATAAACACAAAATAAGAATGCATGTCTCAAAAGCATTAATAACACTATTTCCAAAAATTGACAAATTCTGTTTGGGGATAAAATTAATGGTATTTTTGTATATACTGTATAAGAAGCACCAAGAAACAACACAGAGAAATTTGGTGAAACAAACTAGAATTAAACAAATGAAAAATAAAAACCACAAGAAACAAACACATAGAGACACACCTGTCTCAGGTCATATACCAATTTTAAATAAATTTATTTCCATTGAAATTATTTTATTTAAGGTATTTTGATCATATTCTTTCTCCTCCACTAATACCTTCCAGATCTTCTTCACTTACTTTCCCACCCAACTTAATCTTCTCTCTCACTTTCTTTTCCTGTCTTCTGTTCCTCTCCCTCTTTCTCTTCTCTCCTTCTGCCAAAATAAAAGCAAAGAAAATAAAAACAATTTTTTTTGTATCTGTTGAGATTTGCTTTGTGACTGAATATGTGGTCAGTTATAGAGAAGGTTCTATGGGGTGCTGAGAAGAAAGTAAATCCTTTTTTTGTTAGGGTGGAATGTCTGTAGATATCTATTAAGTATATTTGAGTCATAACATCTGTTAGTTCCCTTATTTCTCTGTTAAGTTTCAGTCTGGTAGATCTGTCCCTTGGTGAGAGTAGGGTGTTGAAGTCTCCCACTATTAATGTGTTTGGTTTGATGTGTGATTTAAGCTTTAGTGGTATTTCTTTTACATATCTCGGTGCCCTAGTATTTAGGGCATAAGTGTTCAGAATTGAGAGTTCATCTTGATGGATTTTCCTGTGATGAATATGTAGTGTCCTTCTCAATCTCTCTTGATTAATTTTGTTTTGAAGTCTTGAACTTTGAAGTGGGGATTGTAACAGGAAAGATCAGGTGAGAGGAGGATGGAGAGAGAGAATACTGGGAGAGACATGTCAAGGACAAGCTAGAAATCTAGTGCAACGGAAACTCCCAGGAATCTATGAGTATTATGGTGATATTTTATTTGTACTGAAATGTGATTTTATTTGTATGTTAATAAATAAAGTTGCCTGGGGGTCAGAGCTAATAGCAGGCAGAGCAGAGCTGGGCGTTCGTGGCGCATGCCTTTAATCCCAGCACTTGGTAGGCAGAGCTAGGTAGATCTCTGTGTGGTCAAGGATACAGCCAGCATTGGAGACACAAGCCTTTAATCTCTCTACCATCCATAGAAGACCTGGAGGTCTGTACAGACAGGCAGTGCCGAGACAGTCATGTGGTTGGGTTTACAACCAATGAGAAGGCAGAACAGAAAGTCTACATAATGACAAACACAACAGGAAGTAGCTCTCTCTTGGCTTAAGAGGATCACTGAAGCAGGAAGGGTAAGGCTCTTAGCTCTGACCTCTTGGGCTTTTATCTTTACATTGGCTCTGTGTTTCTTATTTAATAAGACGACTGGTTACATCTACATTGTATGACTCCAGCTAAGGGTGGTAGAATCCAGAGGGGTCAAGGACACCAAAAGAAAAACCACAGAATCAACTAACCTGGGCTCATGGGGGACCACAGAGACTGAACTGACTGCCAGAGAAACTGCACAGGACTGACCAAGGCCCTCTGCACATATGTTATAGTTGTATAGCTTGGTCTTCTTCTGGGACTCCTAACAGTGTTAGCAGGGCTGTTTTTGACTCTTTCACCAGCTTCTGGGATCCTATTCCTAATGCTGGGTTTCACTGTCCATTCTTCATACAGGAGAAAATGCCTAGTCTTACTGGAACTTGATATGCCATGTTTGGTTGATAGCCATAGGAGGACTGTGCTTTTCTGAATAGAAAAGAATGAGGAGTACACAGTGGGTGGGGAGTGGCAGAGGCCATGTTGGGGGCACTGGAAGGAGAACAGGGAGGGGAAACTGGTCGGGATGTAAAATAATAATAATTATAAAAATGATAGAACCAGGCGGTGGTAGCACATGCCTTTAGTCCCAGCACTCAGGAGGCAGAGGGAAGTGGATCTCTGTGAGTTCAAGGCCATCCTGGTCTACAAAGCCAGGTCCAGGAAAGCCTCCAAAGCTACACAGAGAAACCTTGTCTCAAAAACAACAACAACAACAACAATAATAATAATAGAAAAATATGTCAATTATCTTTAACATGACTAACTTAAAATTATAATTGTATTATTCATTTTCATTTATGAAATGGAGATTCTGATTTTGGTTTTTGAATTGCATAGAAAGGATACAAATCGGGGCTGGAGAGATGACTTGGGGATTAGGAGCACTTGCTGCTCTTCCAGAGGACCCTGGTTAAACTCCCAGCACCCACGTGGCAGTTCACCACTGTCTGTAACTCCAGTTCCAGGAGATCTGACATCTTCACAGTAGTGCACATAAAACAAAGTCAAATAAATTATTTTAAAAAAAGAAAAAATATAAATGATCTAAACAATTTTGAAAGGCAAAAAACCTGTATTAAGGGTATGTGTGTATAGGAACCAATATAATGCCTGAGTAATAAAGACAATACTGTATTGGCATCATTTGTGCTGAACAGACAGTAATTAGGAATGTGGAAATCAGAGATCTACCACAGATTAAAACACATACTGTTAATAGTAAAATTCTTATAAACTTGAATTCTAAAACTTTAAGAGAGTTAAAAATTATAAAAAGATAGTTTTAGAACAATTATGGAAGCCAACTAGGTGTATTTTGTAGGAAATTTTTCCATATTTATATTTTGGTACAGATGAATATTAACAGCAAATGCAACAATTTAAGCACAGAATTTATAGGGGACAACAGATTTTGGAAAATGATCAGAAACATGGGGAAATATTAGTGAGATTTTAATGAAGAAAGTAAGGCAAAAGTCTTATGAATTTTAAATAGGTAGGCATTTTGAAGACAGGATATAAATCACTGTAAAGTATGAATCAGTTAAATAAATTTACCCCATTTCTCTGTCAGATACACTTTAAAAATAGAGTAAAAATTAGATGGGAAGAATGATATGTTTAATATACTGTATTAGAGAAAGACGTATGGTATTCATTTTATAAAGCATTTTCAACTTCAAGTAAATAAATCACCTGCAAAGTTAAATGTCTCATCAATATGCTATTTCACTTTCTACTTTCTACAGAGTTAGCTTATTCTGGAAATACTTCCAATCTTACTTCCTTGGAACCAAGTTAATAATATATCTTGAGACCATTTTAACTATTAACTCACTGTTTCCCCACCAGGTATTCAGACTTTTTTAGTTTACCTTATCTTTATGAATACAATATAAGGAACCTTACTATGCTTTGGACTTCCCATAATATATCAAAATAGATCATATATTCCTATAATCTAAAAATATAATCAATTTTGTTAACCTAAGATAAACACATTATTTTAATATCATTACTCTTGTATCCTCTCATGCTCTTGAAATTTCAAAGAAACTTTAAAGAAAACAAATATTTATAATTAAGGCTGGAAACATGTGGATGCAGGATAGTATCCATGGTCTTGAGTTTTGTTCTCACTCAGTTAGGATCACTTTAGTAACTTCTTCCCTAGTCAAACTCTGTTAAATATTTCTGTAGAAAAGAAATAATCATTTCTTTCCTATACCTGCTTTTCTATGCTGTTTACTAAATACAGAAGGAAGTCCTTTGTTGCAAACAGAGGGACATCAGACACACACAACAGCAAGACATAGTCCACAGACAACAGGACAGACAAAAGACAACAAAAAAAAACATAAGGAGAGAAATGGAAAAATCACATTTATACATACTCTTTGTCTAAACTTCAGTATGAAGAATCTCTTTTTTTTAATGTGGCATTGTTTCTTTTTATTATTTCCTTTGACGACACACTTGGATTATGTCAGTTCTATCATAACTTTAGGAAATTAAATAATGTTACTTAATGGATCTGCTATTTTATTCATCCAAATGCCATCTGATGATTCCCTCATTACAACATCTACCAGCATTATTTAATCATTTTATTTACAAACATTATTGCTTTATTGTTATCTTGCAGTGTCTAAAACTCAAGTACTTGCATTTTCTGAGCAAGTGTTCATCCATGGAGTTCCATCCACAATACATATGAACTTATCAAATAGTCATTCTTACTTCAAAGAAGAGGCATTTCACTTAGTTGAATTTACTAATAATTTATGCAGTGAATATACCATAATACCAGAAGATAGATTTTAATGTTTATAATAAAACATAAAAAGATTGATGAAAGAGTAACACTAAAAATGAATTAAATATTACAAAACGTATATGTATAAAATAGCACACTGTATCCAATAACAAATTATAAAATTAAGCTCAGCATGGCAGCTCATACCTTTAATACCAGCACTCAGGAGGCAGAGGCAGGTGGATCTTTGTGAATTTGATGCCAGCCTGGTCTACCGAGCAAGTTCCAGGACAGCCAAAGCTGTTACACGGAGAAACCTTGTTCCAAAAAGCCACCACCACCACAAACAATAGCAACAAAAATAGTTAAAATAGATGAGTGTAATTCATTTTAGGCAAAATTCATTTGCTTCTGTTAACTGTTTACATCTGTAGTTTTAATATTTAAATCAATTAAATTTAACCATTCACATCATTTTTCTTTTTAAGGATATACAAATTATTATTTGTCGAAATATATGTATTTCCCCATGAGTTTATTAAGAGTTAGCCAAAGATAGCCTACCATCATGATTCAGGAGGAGCTTGGAAAATATGTCAAAACCAGAAAGATGTTTCTATGAGAATGAAAAACAAAGGAGACTGAAGATATCTGACATAACTGCACATGGACTATAATCATCTTGGAAATTAGATAGTTTAAACTCTGTAACTGAATAGTACTAAACAGCCAAGGGAGACTAGTATACACATTCTAAAGATGTTCAATAATATTTTAATAGTTTAAGATCAACACTAATAAGATTTCTTTCATTTTCATCTTAATATATAATTTTAAAACATCAAATTCTTATTTGCAATTTCCAGACAGCTTATAAGGATAGATGATACATTGTCTCTATTGACTTCCAAATAAGCATACTCTAACCAGTAGAAGACTTCATTGAGTAATTATATAAGATGAAACAAACACACAGTTATATGATTAAAGAAATTTGCTTCTACAGCACATAATGTCCCCAACAGTTTTTCTGGTCTTTTTTTCACGATCTTTGAGCTGATGATTCAGAAATTAAGAATCATTTCATACTGGGATGCTGCCATCTTCAACACATGGTCACAGAAATTTACTGTTTATTCATTGAGCTGACAGACGGGGAATATTGAAGTAACTAATGTAAGCAAGTTTCAAAGCCAAGGACTGAATGCTGTACATGTGTTTTCTGTTCAGAAATTACAGGCAATATCAATTTTGTGACTATATGTGAAGGAGAAGCAGAAAATGAGCTTCATGCTGTATTGTAACAAGAATACGCAACACGTTCTTTTTCGTAACCAACTACTATCTTTTCTACCAGATATTATTTTAATTCTCTATACTGACCTGAAATTGTACTTACAAAGCAATATATTTAAGTATTGATTCTATAGCTGGAAATCGCAAAATCACTGGAAATCAATGATGAACTCTAACAAGTTTTTTGTTCTGTGGTAGAGTAAGAAACACCACGTTTACTATCAATATCATTTATGTTCAAAGTCATAAGTTAAACATGTGTCTGTACATCTTAAGAAAACTAGATTAATTTTCTAGAACTCAAATAAGATGAGAATAATTTAGATATATTAAAATATTTGATTTATGGAGTAATGTTCCTTGAAAATAATCAATAATGAATTACATCATGAATGTTTGTATATCTCTTACTCTTCCTGAACTATACCAAAAGTGAAATTAAAATCAAATTATTTTGCATTCTATTTTTATATGACTAACATTCTTTTAAGTTTTACTAGCCATCACAGGTCTGGATTTTATATTTCATTTTCTATGCCTACACTAAAATTAGTAAAATCTTCAAGTATTTGCTAAAATCTATTATGTGTACAGCTACTTATAAAACTACACTAATATTAGATAGCATTCCCTAAATTAAATTAGATTTAACCTTTTACAGTTTTAATTGATGTAGCATGAATCTTAAAAGTTCTTAACGAGTTCTTATTAATAAAATCAAACCTCAGCCAGGTATTGGGGTGAACACTGGAAGGTTAGAGAGACAGAATAAGCCACAGTTATCTCACCTCGCTGAATCCTCAGCTGGTCTTGTTTCCTCAGACTGGATGCCCCGAGCCCTCATCCAGAATGGGTCTCAGCTGAACTGCTGCTAGAAGCCTGAAAGCTTAACCAGCCACATGCTTCTCCAGGCCAAAGGCTTCTCCAGGCCAAAGGCCTCTAGTTTCTGGTCCTCACGCCTTATATACCTTTCTGCTTTCTACCACCACTCCCTGGGATTGAAGGCGTGCTTTCTGGGATTAAAGGCTGTGTCACCATGCTTGGCCTTTTCCAATGTGGCCTTGAACTCACAGAGATCCAGAGGGATTTCTGTCTCTGGAATGCTAGGATTAAAGGCGTATGCTACCACTGCCTAACCTCTATGTTTAATATTGTGGCTGTCCTGTTCTCTGACCCCAGATAAGTTTATTAGCATACACAATATTTTGGGGAACACAATACCACCACAAATTGCCTTTCTTGCATACAGAAAATTTGATACTAGAAACAAACAACTCAGCTTTCAATTTACATGTATTGATTAGCAGTGAGATATAACCTAATATAGTATTTGCATATAAGATTTGGAAAGAAAATTACTCTAACTAATCAAATAAAAACAGTTAAGTATGGCCCTTTTTCTTGCTCACGAAGACCTGAGACAGTTTCCTCCCGGAATCTCTCTGGTCACTCCAGGCAGGGAAACAGACAATTTTCAACCCCTTACCACCCTCCAAACCCAATTCTAGTCTTATCTCCTACTCTGTCACTGACTACCTACTGCAACCTCTCCTTCCTCCATACCCAGAGCTCTTAGCAGACCTCCTACAGCCCCTTTTCCTCAGGCTACCCACCCCATAGTTTCAGCTACCAATCTTGCAGGTTTGCTGTCCTTAAAATCTGAAGGCCACATTTGTCTGGGAACCTGTAGTTGATATATTGTGCACCCCAATAAACTTACTGGAGTCAGAGAACAGAACAGTCACTAGATAGACATGGAAGTCCGGCATGGTGGCACATACCTTTAATCCCAGGACTTGAGATCTCATGTCTTGCTCGGGAAAGACATGCACCTTTAATTCCAGGAAGTGATGGCAAAAAGCAGAAAGGTATATAAGGTGTGAGGACCAGGAACAAGAGGCTTTTTAAGCTTTTAGACTTTTAGCAGCAGCTCAGCTGAGATCCATGCGGATGAAGACTCAGAGGCTTTTCAGTCTTGAGGAAACAGGATCGGCTGAGAAGCTGGAGAGGGGAGGTTATCTGTGGCTTGTTCTGCTTCTCCCAACTTTCAGAATTCACCCCAATATCTGGCTTCCCCGGGTTTGTTTTTGTTATTAGGACCTTTTAAGATTCGTGCTACAGGAATCAGATAGGAAATGTTTACTCTTTTCTGCCCCACAATTCCAATTACCCAGCCTCATTCATAGCACTGTAGAATATAGGCAGGCCCTTCTCCATCTTTTCCTCCATTCCTTATGATCCATCCCCAGAGACACCAACACAGCTACAAAACTTTCTACCTACAATGTATCCTGTCTGGAAGATGTACTTCAGCAAGGGTGGCTCAGAAATCATGGGAGAGACCAACCAATGTCCAGTTTACCTTGAGACCCACATCACGGAAAGAGGCCTAGGTCCTACTTGGCCTGAATGGACAGAAACCAGTTTCTAGATAGCCCAGAGAAGCACAGAACCAAAGACAACTGAGGAAAAAAAAGAATGAAAAGAAATGATTCTTAATGATATTCTGCTATACTCACAGATCAGTGACCTGTTCAGTCATCATCAGAGAGGCTTACTCTGGCAGCAGATGAGAGCAGGTGCAGAGACCCATAACCAAATTTGTGCAGAGAGGGGAGGGGATAAATTGGAGATCTCTATCTGGTCCCTTCCTTAGGAGCTCAGAGAATCCTATGGAAGACGGGGAGGAAAGATTGTAGAAGTCAGATGGGAGGGAGGCTACCTTGAGAACTTGGCCCACTGAATCTGCCAAGCAGAGCTCATAGGGCTCACAGAGATCGAAGCAGAAAACATAAAGCCAGCACGGGTCTACACCAGGTCCTCCGTGTGTATGTTATGGCTGTTAGCTTGGTGTTTTCATCAGACTCCTAAGAGTGGGAGCAGGTGTGTCTCTGACTATCTATAAATATATCTATTCTTGGAACTCTTTTCTTCCTATTACATTGCCACGTCGAGCCTCCATTTGAGGCTTTTGCCTTGTCTTATTCTGCCCTGTTTTGTCATGTTTGGTTGCTGATTTTGGTGGACTGCTCTTTTCTGAAGAGATTGAGACAGGGAACAGACCTGGGGGAAAAGGGTTAAGGGAGGGGGAGCAGAAAGGAGTGGAGGAAGATGAACCTGTCAGGATATATTGTATAAGAGAAGAATCTATTTTTAGTAATGAATAAATTAATTAAATTAAATAATTAATCTCAGTCCAGCAGAACAAAAGAGGGGGAGTCATAAAACACCACAACAAAAGTGAACCAGCAAAATTAACATCAGTTGTATCAATTCCTCAACAATAAGACACAAACACAGATTTGGTGCAAAAATGGGATCCATCATTCTGCTTCATCCAAGAAACACATTGTAACGTCAAGAATTGAAGGCACCTCATATGCAAAGAGATATTCCAAGTAAATGTAACGAAGAACAAAGCTGC
>CABHPH010125175.1:0-22882 GCA_902168325.1 Peromyscus nudipes
TGCACCGCTACCACCACCCGTCAGGAAACTGCTTTTGAGGGAGGACAAACTCCTGATAGAACCCAAATAAATAGCACCCTCAAAGTACTTCCTAATGGTATAAAGGATGGCAAACAGCTTAGCCTCCAGTATCCAAGGACTGACTAAATGGGCATGGAGATACCATGCCAGGGAGAGGCCCAGGACATACTTGTTCTCACTGGAAGATGAAGCAATCCTCTGTATTTCTAGGAAGCGAATCTTCCTCTTGGCCTGGTGGCTGGGTGGAGAAAGCTCTTCAGAGACAGTACTGGAATAGGTGTAAGGAACTAGGGATAAGAAGCAGACAAACAAACCAAGAACAGTTAGTAGGGGGTGAACAGATTTTCACTTTCATGTAACAGGTATGAACCTGTAGACACATATAAACTGAAGAGGCAATTACTAGAAAGAACCTGACCTGCAAGGTCAGGGTCTTTAAAATCAAGTGCCTGGCTTCCACTTTCTCAGAACAAAGTACTTAAAAGAGCATGATGGAGTGAGGAAATTCCTCTCATCCTTAGAAAATGGAACAAGTCCTAATGTCAGGACTGCAGAGGCATCCTGAGAGCTCAGCACCAAATCTGCCCACAGGCCTCTACAGCTTGTACTGATGTCACCAGCTCTGGGAACACCTCCACACCTAGCTTTTACATCACCAAGGTGTAGAACACTCTCCTCCCTTGGTTCCCATGAGCACTTTCTCAGGACTTCACTACCTCTAGTCACCCTACTTCCCCGTCTTTGCAGAGATGTGAAGGGGCCTGTTTGCTCTGCCCACCTGCAGCTTCGATGGCCCACAAGCTGAACCTGCAAACCTGCATCTGGCCCAGAGAGCTTCCTTACATCTCTAGACTCCCATTCTCCACATCTCGCCCTCATGAATCTGAACACGAAGAATCCCACCCAAGTTTTACAGCCAGAAAAGAACTTGCCTACAACTATGGCACAGAGTCCTAATAGCAGGAGCTGACCTCTTCATGAGACACGAAGAGCTCTCATTTTGTGAGAGACTTGTATCTACACTTGGTCCCCTTGTCAGGCTTACTAGTTTTTATGTACCTGCCTCCCACCTAGAGCATGAAGGGAGATGTTTTACAAGGTTTCCAAAAGATGTTTATCTCTAACTTCTAAGCCTAGCATTTAAAAGACAAAAACCATGGAGATGGAGATCTGGCTTAGCAGTTCCAGAGGACTCAAGCTCAATTCCCATCATTCATATGACAGCTTAAAACTCTTAAGTTGTTAGCTCAGTTCCAGAGGATCCAATACCCTTTTCTGGCCTATATGAGCACCAGGCACACACAGACATTACATGCAGGCAAAACACCCATACATATAAAGATAAAAATAAAGTAAAATAAAAATAAAACAAATAAAAAGCAAAACAAAATAATGTGAGAAGTAGGAGTCCAGATCACCCTAATGCAGATGAGATCACTTACAAGAATCCTGCTCAACTGTCAGGCAGCAGGGAGCCACTCCAGATGATCTGAGGTGTTAGCAACATGGCTCAGAAATCACCTTCCATCACACATGACTCCTGAATACCAACTCTGTGCCATGTGTTGGGTCAGAGGATCCCAGCAGTCCTCTGCTCAGAGAGAGAGAGTGGATCCTCACAAGTGGTCCTACTTACCTTTCTCCAAGAAATTCTCTAGGTCCTCAGTAAGGTTTAATGAATCCTCATGATCCAGCATAAACTTCAGGATGACAGCTAACTCAGCCTGGGCCACAGGAAGAGAAAACGAACATCATTGTGGTGTTGTGGACACCAAAGAACGGAGGGCTCAGGACTTACTCCAGCAGTGCTTGCTGGATCTTTCTTTTCCCCGTAAAGCGGAAAGTCCATCGCCTGCCCCACAACACACTGGCTCTACTTCTTCTTCCCCTACCAGGGAGCTTTTATATGTAACTTTATTGACTTCTTGCAAATAACCCCTACCAGAGTCGGATGGCAAGTACAGCCATGAGGACACACACAGGAAAAGGAAGTAACTTCTACATATTCTCCAAATACACAGGACAATTAAAAACATGCACATAAAAAAGGCCTCAAAAGTTAATACCTTAAGAAGTTTACAGTTGTGTCTAGGGAAGAGCTTACTGACAATATAATTTCCATCTTTGGACTTCAACATTTTTTGCTTCTTGTTTTGTTTTTTTTTTTTTTTCACAATGAATGGCTATCATCACGACACACATTAACTTTTTAGAGAATAATACCTTTTATTTACAGAGAAATGATTGGGCAAGGGAAGCCCAGGCTGGGCTGGCAAGTGGGATGAAGGCACAAGAGCCTACCTGAATCCTATATTCAAACTGTTCCCAGTCCCGGGGATTTCTGGAGCTCATGGTGGAGTGATATAAAAACAGCATCACCATCTAGAAACCGAACAAAGAAGTGGCAGTCACTGAGTGAGATACATCTCTTCCTGGTGCTCCCACTCAAGAGCCATTTTGAAGATTCTGAGCTATTCTCTTTCAGAATTTCTATAATTAGCAGTCCCAAATCACCATCCTTAATAGTCCCAGGAGGAAAGATGGCTCAATGGATAAGAGCACTGGCTCTTTTAGAGGACCAAGGTTCAATTCCCAAAACCACATGGCAGCTTAAAACTGTCTGTAACTCCAGTTCCAGGTGATATGATACCCTCACACAGACATACATGCAGGCAAAACACAAATGAGCATAAAAATAAATCTTAAAAAAAAAAAAAGTCCCAGGAGACATCTTTTTCATAAATAAATCCAAGGGCTTGCCAGGTGGTGGTGGTGGTGGTGGTGGTGGTGGTGGTGCACACCTTTAATCCCAGCACTCAGGAGGCAGAGGCAGGCAGATCTCTTGAGTTTGAGGCCAGCCTGGGCTACAGAGTGAGTTCTAGGACAGCCAGGGCTACACAGAGAAACTCTGTCTCAAAAAACTAAAAATACTACTACTACTACTACTAATAATAATAATAAAATAAATGAATCCAAGGGCTTGATGCTCAGGGTGCAAAAAGACAGGTGTCGGGACTTCCACACAGCTGAATTCCTGGATTTGTGGAATCAGGAGCATAAAACTTAAGACACCACCCTCTATAGACCAACACCCAGCAGAGGAAATGAAGTCAACTAAGCTTGAAAGAAACTGAATGAGAACTGGTTCCTGCAAATCTCCATCACAGGCCTCAGTGTTGGTCAAGTAAACTTTTGTCAAAAGATCATGGGCTCCCAGAATCCTTGGACAAAAATGGCCTCTGGCTTAGCCAACTGGCTGGCCTTGCCTCCAGGTCTGATGAGTTCCAAAACAGCACCCTTCACTCAGGTTCAGAAAAAGCCTTGCAGATTTCTCAGGTCCCTGCCACCCAAGTCTGATATCCCACAGGTACCTTGGCCAATTCCATCTCAGACCCCTCCATCACTTTCTGCACAGACACCAGGCATTGTGTAGACAAGGGATGTTTCCAATTTTCTGCAATGACAAACATGTAGCAAACACTGAACTCTCAAAATTCAACTTCAGAAGCAGAATTACAGCCTCCAGGGGGGGCTCCAAGACAAGGGCCCTTATTCCTGATGTTCTCTCTCACCTACCTTGTATTTCCACCTGAAGTCAGTCCTATCGCGGGGCAGCCCAAGGGCTCCATGAATAGTATTAGAAGAAAGTGCCAGGACATTAGCAATAACTCTGGGTCAAGACCCTACACTCACCTGCCAGCTCATCATCTCCCCTACTTAGCACCATAGAAGGAGCCAGAGATATGAGATCATCCTAGAGTCCTTTCCAGCTAAGGCTGCTGAGGACGTCTACAGCTGAGTCCAATTAGAGCAACAGAGGACACCAGACCCTTATTCTGCCAGAGCATTTCATAGTAACAGCCTATAGGGACAAAATTTCACCTGCCCTATAATTCTCTTGAGGTAGAAATGACAGGCAGCTCCCAATGTTAAATGTCAGACTCTGTGGTACAAGGATAACTGGGAAGGGGAGCTGACATGCTCTATGCCCCAAGTTTCACAAACATTCTTTCTTTTCCCCCTAGCTCTGTAGACCTCAAACTCAGAGATCCGCCTGCCTCTGCCTTCCAAATGCTGGGATTAAAGGTGTGTGCTACCACTACACAGCTTCACAAACATTCTTATTTAATCTTCCCCCAACCTGATGAGCAATAATTATCTCCATACCACATACTGAGAACCTATGTCTAGAAAACGGTACCGTGCCCTTTACCTACTACCTAAGCAATTACCTAACTATTTTTCTTGCAAGGGAAAGTTTTCTTACAAGGGGAATGTGAACCTTTTTCTCTCCTGTTTCTTCAAAATAGGGAGACCACAAGACCAACAGGTAAACACAAGTGAACACAAGGGATGTCAACCCTATGATCTACTGGACCTGACATGGACTCTGGGACTGAAGGGACATTTTTCTTAACATAAGCTGGTGGCGGAGACATCTCACGATCCAGGGAGCACAACAGCTGTGTTTGTCTTTTTGCTAGAGTAGAGGACCTTTTTTCTGCCAGACAGCCATGACTAAGTCCTCTGGTTCCCAAGTCCTAGGAGCTGGAGCTGCCCACCTAGTTAAGAAAGACACTTACTCTGTAGGAAACTGCAAACAAAGTCTAGTCTTTCTGGCACCGGCTGCTGAAGAATTTGTTGCCCCTCTTCTGTGTTGTGGCTAAAACAAAACAAACAAAAATGAGCAAGCATCAGGATAGGAGTAGTTCGCCATCTTTGCCTCACTGCTTGCCTACAACCGTCCCTCTTCCCTTCAGACCCAGTCCGTCCCAGGCCTGGGAAAGAGCCAGACCCGATCCTGGAGGCAGTGAGAAGATACAAGAACACTACTTTATTCTGATGAAATGTGTGGTGGGTGAGAAGAGGAGACCTGAAGCATGGGGTCCCTTCCATAAAACATGGCACTCTGCTAACACATTTGCAGTAATAAGAATGCTCTGTGGGAAGGAGCTGGGAGGCGGCGGCACAGATGAATGGGAAGCCATGTTAAACAGCCTGGAGCGGCTCAACAGTGACATGTCAAGAAACCTAGGAAACATGGCTAAAGGAGAATGGGAGAGGTCCATGGGAAGAGAAAACAGGGCCAACCTAAGAAAAAATGGGTGGAGACAAGGCTCTGAGGGAACAGGGGAAAGTTCCCACACTCCACACTGGGCAGAGGAAGAAATGGCTGTAAATTTTAAGAAGAGGTGCCAAGGAGTCATCGTTTTTAATGAACATCCTTGCTTCCGCACACTAACAGCCTGTAACACACAGAAGAAGGAACAAGGGAGAGAGGAAGGCAGCAAGCAGGCGGTGTTCACATACAGCCAGGCATGGCCACTTTCTCTACAGCTTCGTTTTCTGAGGTGACTCTGCTTCTCCACCTTATGTTAGAAAGCTCATTTATCTCTAGGTGTAGCTGGAAATACTAATGATCAAAGATATCCAGACTCCTCAAGACCTAAATCCTCACATCTCAGCCAACTTTCTGGAGAGCAGGGCTGGCCCCAGAACCATCCAGTGCTAGAGACATCCTTGTAAAGCATAAGGTACACCCATACCATGACCATGAGTTACCTCACCCTTTCCTGGGCAGAGTGACAGACTTCTTCCAGGTGAGGACCCTCCCCATTCCCATTCAAGAGGCACTGGGGCCTGCTAGCAGATCAGTGACTCCTACAGTCTTGACAAGTGCTAATCTCACTGACTCCTGAAAAAGTCATCTTCCCTACCTACCCACACTTGGAAATTCGGTAACCCTCTGCATCAGTGGAGAAGAGTATTGTATTTACCTAAAGTAAGAGGCTTCTCTAATCAAATGTTTGCAAAAATACTTGTTTAAACCAAAGTGAAGTTCACACCTAAAATAATCTCAGCATTTGAGGTAGAGACAGAAGGATTAGGAATTCAAGGCCAACTGTATCTTTAAAATATATGTATATAGAGAGATACAGATGTTTTCTGTTTTTCTCCTTGTTTTATTTTTTGAAACAGATCTTACTGTGTTTCTCAGGCTTGTCTTGAACTCATGGGCTCAGATAATCCTCTTCCCTCAGAGTCTCAAACACTTGGAGACTACATACCTACACCATCATGCAGCTTCAACATTTTCTAAAGAACAGTGTGTGTAACACATTACCTACTAAACCTATTTACCACAAAACTGTTTTCATACTGCCCCTAGCACAAGTAAAGCAGCATGGAGCATACCAGTCCTAGAGCAGTGGTTCTCACCCTCTTAAAAGCTGAGACCTTTAATACAAGCCCTCATGCCGTGGTGACCCCTAACCATAAAATTGTTGTTTTTGCTACTTCACAACTGTAACTGCTACTGTTATGAATTGTAATGTAAATATCTGATAGCAGGATATCTGATAATCGACCTCTATGAGAGGGTTGTTCGACCCATCCAGGGGTCTCGACCCACAGGTTGAGAACCACTGTACTAGATCAATGCAGCCCATTCTAGACTGCTCAAGTCTCGAACTATCAGGAAGTTATCTAGAATGACAGCTATCAAACCTCTATCACCCTCTCAGGTATCCTCCAGTGCTCAGAGAGCCACACTAACTGACCACTCTAGCCGCTGGTACAAAGTTAGGCATCTAACAGGTACTCAGGACATCCAGGGTGACTGGACAGCTGAGGGAGGCTTTTTAATGAGGAAAGAGGTCAACATCAGCAAGACAAATATCAGGCCCTTAAAGGAGAAAAAAAAAAATCAAAATCTTTTCTCTCAGCCCTTGGGTGGCAGAGGCAGGTGGGTCTCCATGAGTTCAAGGCCAACCTCATCTACATAGTTTCAGGCCAGACAAGGCTGCATAATAAGACCCTATCTTAAAAAAAAAAAAAAAAAAAAAAAAAAAGGAAAAAAGAAAAGGAGACAGAGAAAGATAAATAATAATCATCAGGCCTTTATATTAAATTTTGCTACTCAAGTCTCAAAGCTATCAAAGAGAGGGGACAGTGTTTTTGCTTTACACTGTGAAGAATGAAAGAGAATTCTCAGGAGCAATGTCAGTGCCTTTTCCTATTTAAAAAAAAAAAGGCCAGGCGGCATACAGCTTCTGTCTGACAATCTGTCCTCCTTCCCTGGAGAAAAAGATCTCTGATGTAGAGTAGCACCAGCAGGACTATCAGAAAGGCAACAGCCACAGCATCCTAACTAAGGATGTCTGTTTTCCCAAAGGCAACTGCTCCGTGTCATCTTGTATCTGACATGGAGGCCAAAGCTAGCCTGGATCTTTGTACCTGCGCGTCTAAGACTCAGGCAGCACTCTACAAGAGAAAATGGGTGTCTGAAATTTCCCTTTGAAAAGTGTCTTCCAGGAATAACCCAGAGAGGCTAAAGCAAGAACAGATACACATCCTGACTCCTGGACTGTGGAGGAGCAGCTCCCTCACAATCGCTCCTCTGGGAGAAAGGAGGGATGCTAATGAGGCTGAGGAAATTAAGAAACTCAGGAAGCTCACCAACAAGGCCCTCCCTGAGGTTACATAAGCAGCAAAGAAGCATCAGCATGGAGCAGAGACACTTTCCTAAAGACGCTCTGCTTGCTGAGTTGTCCCCCGTCCTGGCGTGAACTCTCGGGTGCAGCTGCCTGAGTCACCTGTGCTCCTGTGCCTAACTAATCAACAAACAGATTCACCAAGTTAAACTGGGGTAGAATGTTCTTTTAGTCTGTTGCCAGCACCCTATCTGTGGTACTTGACCACTTCTATACACCTCCCCAGGAAAAGTTATAGACAGCATGGACCACCTATTGCCTTTTATCAAGTCAAGGAAATCTATCTTTTCTCTTTAAAATCAAGATTTTTTTTTTGTGTGTGTATGCTATTTTGCTTGCATGTATCTATGCACCTTGAGTGCATAGTGTCATAAAGGGCAGAAAAAGAATCAAATCCCCTGGAACTGGAGTTACAGAACATCTAAGTCACCATGTGGGTGGTAGTTATTGAACTCAGTTCCTCTGGAAGATCAACCAACCAGTGCTCTTAACCACTGAGATGTCTCCAGCCTAGAAATTTATTTTTCAAAAGCAGAAAACTCATCTATTCTGAATTCAAAAAAGCACATATACACCATAATATATATTACAACACAGAAGGTATTATTATATCTTGTCACTTGTCTTTTAGTGATGGTAAAATTCAATGGTGGGCTAGGTATTACCAGCCTAATGGATTTACCCACCAATGATGACAGATGCCTCATCCTACCACTCTATTACAGTTTGAAAATAGTAAAAATTGCACAGGTAGTCCTGGCTGGCCTGAAACTTGCCATGTAGACCAGGCTGACGTAGAACTTACAAAGATCTGCCTGCCTCTGCCTCATGAATGCTGAGAAAATAATTTTTTTATTATTTATTTTAGTTTGTTATGTGTATTGTATATATGTGCCTGTGTAAGTATATTCACAAATGTGCGTAAGTGAGTGCACTTATGTGCAGGCAGAAGTCAGGAGGCGTTGGACTCCAACAGAGCTGAAGTTAAAGGTATTTGCAGGGTGCCTGGGTTACATGGGTGCTGGGATCTGAATTCCAGTGCTCCTGATTGTTCAACAAGTGTTTTTAACTGCTGAACCACCTCTCCTGCCCTCCAAAACTAATGACTTTTTTAGAAACTGCAAACTGCTGGTTTAGAGGTGATCTATAACCTTATCTATGAGGCACCCTTGAGCAAAGAAACCTTTAGCTATCAGTTTATAGGCAACATCAAGAGCAACAAGCTAAGCGGCACCAGACAATACAATAAACAAAATCAGGATTTAGTGCTTTCTACAGGATCTAAATAATGGGACGAGAGAAAAGAGAGGAAGCAGAGACCAAATTCAGTGAGAACTAAATAGGCTACTGACAAAAGATCTCTGGGGGGAGGCGGTGAGACAAGATCTCTACTATGTGGACCAGGCAGGCCTTGAAGTCACAGAGATCCGCCTGTCTCTGCAGGTGTGCACCACCACATCCAGTTGAGAAGATTCTCCTCTGTGTTGCTCAACCTCACCAGCAATTCTCCTGCTTCAGCTTCCCAAGCAACTGGAACTACAGAGCACTACATCATATCTAGCTTAATAAATACTCTTTACCATTAGGATAAAGATTTTAGCCAGGTAATGGTGACAAATGCCTACAATCCTAGCACCTAGGAGACAAATTCAAGATCATGCCTCACTGCATAGTCAGTTGAGGCTAGCTACATGAGACCCTGTCTCGATTAAAAAAAAAAAATTAGGATTTCAATCTGCTAGCTACAGTCACTGAAGAACTGCAAACAAAGCAGATTTAAGAAATATTCTTGAGATCACCATATGGGAATAAACTGGAACAAGGAGAATGATGAGGCCATGAGAGCCTGATATCCTGCATGAGGCAGAGGATAAAAAAAGAAGAAAGAGGGCTGGAGAGATGGCTCCAAGGTTAAGAGCACTGGCTGCTCTTCCAGAGGTCCTGAGTTCAATTCCCAGCACCCACGTGGCAGCTCACTATTGTCTATAATTTGAATTCCAAAGTTCCAATATCTCACACAGACACACACTCAGGCAAAAACAGAACTGCACATAAAATAAAAAATGAATAATTAAAAAAAGAAGAAAGAAAGAAAAGAAAAAGAAGAGAAGAGACTTTGGTGGTGCATGCCTTTAATCCCAGCACTCAGGAGGCAGAGGCAGGTGGATCTCTGTGAGTTTGAGGCCAGCCTGGGCTACAGAGTGACTTCTAGGACAGCCAGGGTTACACAGAGAAACCCTGTCTCAAACAACAACTACGAAAAAAAGAAGAGCCAGTGGCATAAGTCAGTGCCAAGGACAGAAAATGGAAGTATTTGGACCAATGATGACGTCTTTCAAAGGAACTGAAACAAGTGCCAGTCAGAACCAGTAAGGGCTTTAAACTCCTGTAAGATACCCCATTCCCCAAACACCAAGTTTCATAGGCTAACAGAGAACCATTCTAGTAGGATTCTCTGTCCTGGGCTGCTCAGCAGCACTAGACCTGACACCACAGAATTCCAACTCACCCTTATCCACTTAGATACACTTGGCTGGGCCAGGGAGAAGGCTCAGTAGTGAAAGGGAATAAATAGACTCACAAGCCTGATGACCTGAGTTTAATCTCTGTAACCCACAATGGAAGGAGAGAAACAACTCCTAGAGGTCCTATCCTCTGACCTCTGCCTGAGTGCTGTGGCATACGAGCATCCACATTCACTCACATCACACATACAACAATGAGATAGTGAGGCAGGGGTGAATCATGAAAAGAGGGTTACAGAAGACTACTTTTGAGACAGGAAGATGGAAAGTTCTTGAGGGTAGTCTCTTAGAATTGTGCATAGGACCCTGAAGAGCCTTCTGTGCCAGAATGAGGAGGTCTTTGGATAGGACAAGACTGAAACTTCTCCCACTGAGAGGTTCAGTAACTAGAAAGCCAAGGTCAAGGTGCTAGTCCTTGAACCCACTTACCCTTCTAATATCCCACCCCCACTTGGTTTTCCAGTCAGTCCCCACCACTAGCTAGGGTCTGGAGAACTCATACTCACATGGTGTTAATAATCTTGATGAAGACGCTGCAGTCCTGGAGCTGCAGCACCGTCTCCACTGGGTCAGCCACATGCAGACTGTTAACCTACAAGCCAAAGGAAAGAGTCTGGTGAGAGTACTTACAATGCCAGAAGTAGTTCACTGCTCCACTGCCACGCTGGCATGGCGCATGCCCTTAATCCCAGCACTCGGGAGGCAGAGACAGGCAGATCTCTGTGAGTTCAAGGCCAGCCTGCTCTACAAAGAGAGTTCCAGAATAGCCAGGGCTACACAGAGAAACCTTGTCTCGAAAACAACAACAACAAAACAATGCCAGAAGCACGTGGTTCACAACATGCTTCAGATGCTGGCACCACTCTGCTCACTGTGGGTGCCTACAGTTGTAGGCTACAACAATCAAGGCACAGGTTGATTCCACAATTTTTTTTTTAAGATAAAGTCTCACTAGGCTGTCGAAAAATGTTTAATCTTCCAATTTCTACTTCCCAGATGCTGGGGGAGGGGGGGATGGGGGAGGGGAGTTTGCAAGTGTGTGCTACACCAAGCCAAGATTTTTAATCTATACCCACTCACCCAGTGAATGTGCCCATACACAGCCACCTAAAGCAAATCAAAGATCAGGCTTTTACCTGTAATAGCCCATTATAAGAGCTCTCCTAGGGGTCCTAGGACCCACAGCATGCTAAATACAATACGAAGACCTAGGTCTAGCATGATGACTCAGCAGGTAACTACACTTGCTGCCAAGCCTAATGACTTCAGTTTGATCCTCAGAACCCACAAGGTGAAGGAGACCAGACTTCAGCTGGTCTTCTCTGACTTCCATTTGTACATGTGTGGACACACACTAAACAAATAATGTAAAAATAACAAATGTTTGCAAATATACACTTTAGTCTGAGGGGAGGAGGAAGAAATAATGAAAAAACAAAGTAAGTTATTTTTTAAAAAGGGAAAGAGCAGGAGAGGATAAAACTCAACTCTGATCCAATTGCCGGTTTTTTCTCTTTGGCTTCAAATGATCATCCAGTTCTTAACACTACAAAATTCACCAAGGGACAGATATTTCAAGTACATAGGCTATTCAACAGCATTTACAGTTAACTTCTATAGGGAAGTCTATAAATGAATTTCACAGGCACTTGGACTCCAGTTTACCTCTATTACCATGGGGATTGCTAATGAACTATAGTTGTAGTACAAAGAGGGTTGAAAGACAAAGTCTGCTTAGATGAGGCTGTTCTAACAATTTCAGAATGTGGCTATACGCAATTAGCTAGAAGCTATCGCTTATAAATGTGCTCTTTAAAGAGCAATGGGCTAAGATCCAGTGAGATGGCTCAGTGGGTAAAGGTGCTTGCTGCCAAGCCTGACGACCTGAGTTCAACCTCCAGGTCCAACATGGTAAAAAAAAGTCTGACTCTGCACACAGGTACTCATGCACATACAAAATAAATGTCTAAAACTACTTCTGAAGTAGTGATAATTTCAGCTCCTGGGAAGCTGAGGAGAGCATCACTGGTGGTTCCAGGACAGCATGGGCTACACAGCAAGACCCCATCTTTCATATACTTATCTTAAATTAAAACAAAGTAGGGTACTAAAGGGGATGGCTGAGCAGTTAGAGCTGCTGTTCCAGAGGACCTGGTTCAATTCCAATATCCATATGGCAGTTTACAAACATCTGTAAACTCCAGCCTCAAAGGATCTAACATCCTACTCTGGCCTCCTCAGGCACCAGGCATGCAAAGTAACTATACACATAAAAATAAACTGATTTTTTTTTTAATTAAAATAATAAGGGGCTGAAAAGATGGCTCAACAGAGAAGACCATGCTTCTGGAGGACCCAAGTCAATTCCTAGCACCCATTTCAGGCAGCTCTCTGTCAGGTCCAAAGCCCACCCCCACTCCTCACAGTCCCTTCCCCCAAAATGGCAGTGCTGGTTGTCCTAAACAGAAAGATTGTTATTGTGCAAACAAGCCTAAAGGTTCCTATTTACTAGAAAAGCAGACCTCTTACGGTGTTTCTGTGGATCAGAAACCACTGTTAATTCTCTAGTAACCTCTCTTAATCTTCCCCTAAAAGTCAACTGGCTCTGGCAGGGGAATCTAGTTCTGGACATCCTGTATCAGTCCAGAACTTCACCCTACTGACTGTCATGTAAAATCTGCTTGCTTTTCTGCTATTTGCTTTTCTCTCTGCCCCCACCCCTAGAGATGACCTTGGCAGTTTGATCTCCAATAAATCTTTCTTTCTGACCACGGAGCAGTCTAGCTCTGAAGTTTCTCTGCAAGATCGCTTATACTTGGGTGTCTGAAACGTGGGAGGGACATTAACCCCCCAAAAAAGGTCCTGTCCCTCCCTAGCTGAACCAAACTGCCAATTTTGACCCTCCTGGGTTCAGATCACTTGCTTCTGCTGGCTCCTGCCACCCACCATTTTCAACTCCAAAATTTGGAGTCCCCTTATCCAACTGCTTCTCCTCCACCTACCCTAACCACCCCTCTCTCCTCACCTCCTCAGCGTCTCACTGGGAGCTGCCTGCTGTCTCTCAGCTCATACAGTCGACCACCACAAAATCGTGCTGGTGTCAGGCTCCTTTTGGGTGTCCCATCACACAGAGGAGAGATGCCCTCCACTGATCCTGGGCATCTCTTTGACAAGTCTCTAGGTCCACCTGGGGACACCCTGAATTGAAATTCTTGTCAGCACACTTACCCCCTAAAAGTCTGAATTCCCTTGCTCTGCTCCTGGCTCCCTCCCCACCTGTCTCTCAGCTCCCTCCTGGAGCTTGCTACCTCTAAACATGGCGAACCACTTGGGTCTTTACTATGTTCAACTACAGGCTTCTACATTTGTTTTGTTCTGTTCCTGGTTTGTTTTTTTTTCACCCAAGACAGGGTTTCTCTGTGTAGCTGGCTCTCCTGGAAGTAACTCCGTAGACCAGACTGGTCTCACATTTAGAGATCTGTCTGCCTCTGCCCCGAGTACTGGGATTAAAGTGTGTTTTTAGATAAGGAACACATTTGATGAATAAGGCTTATGAATTCCTCAGGTCCACTCAGGCTAGCAAAAACTGACTTGAAGAGGTATGTCTAGCTTCTCTGTCTTTGCTAAGTTTGCTAAGCGTGAGCTGTTTGGATAAACTGAGTTATACAAGAAACTGATATTCTGTAAAGGTACACGATGAAAGGATCGGGAAAGTAAGGTTCCCAGTCTCTCTGTGGGCTACATTTATGATTTCAAGTTTTATTTTGATGCTAAGGGATCTTCAATTCAATTTTTAGGGCTCAAATTTAACAGGTATAAAACTATAAAACCCTAACCTTATAAAAGGTACCACCTTGTTATAAACTGCTAAAGATAATTCGGACATGCAAGTCAATGGTGAGCCTCCTTATAAATGATCAAAGTTTTTAATGTGCTCAGAACTATGCTTGTAGTCATGCTAGTACAAATATAATTCATCTACAAGGACAAGCTTTAGCCTTGTCAAGGTTAAGCCTAAAACAATTAACTGAAAGTAAGTAAAATTTATTTTGTCAGGTATACTTATATTATGGTCTTTATATGATGGTCCTCAAATCCCACAGAAACATCTGAATATAGCATTAAACTTTTCAAAATTCATGTAAGCTTCAGGAAACTGCAGCTTGGATCCGTCTGCCCCAGTCAAAGGGCTCAGGAATGCCTTGCCTGGTAGATAAGTGAGCACTCCTCCTGTCAGTCAACAGCTGACATTCTCCTCCCACTGCCTACCCCTGCCTGAGGTGGACTCTTTCCTGCCCTAGTCTTGGGACTGCTTTCCACATCCCACCCACCCACCCACCAGGAGACAGGCCTGGAAGTTCCAAGTGTATACCCAAGATAAAGATCTCCCTAAGCTCTTCAACTTTACCTTCTACCCTCGTCTATATCTGTCCCAGCAAACTTCCACTCAGACGACAGACACTATCGAGGAATCAACTGTGGCCCTGCAACTGCTCCCCAAAACAGCTTACCTCACTAGGCCCAGAAAAGCCCTGGACTTGCTAAAAGCCAATGTTAAAGAGAACTGGCCTGCATTCTTCAGTGGACTTCAAGACTATCCTGTGGTCTCACCTTGGGCCTCTATCTCCTTCTCCTCCTTGGTCAACTGGTCTCTATCCTTCCCATAACAATGTAATTGTGTTCTGTCTCTTCAGGTTCTTTCAGGTGAAATTACCTGATTTGATAGGCTAGTAAACCAGATGCCTACCATTCCCTGCTGGCTTGAGTCTCTGCTTTGGACCAACCTTTCAGACCCTTCTAAGTCTCAAGCCTCCAATTAACAGAAAGCAGGTACGGGAGAGACGCTGGGCGGTGGTGGCGCACGCCTTTTTTAATCCCAGTACTTGGGAGGCAGAGGCAGGTGAATCTCTGTGAGTTCAAGGCCAGCCTGGGCTACAGAGTGAGTTCCAGGAAAGGTGCAAAGCTACACAGAGAAACCTTGTCTTGAAAATAAATAAATAAAATAAAAAATAAAGAAGAGAGAGACTACATCACCCCTTATCATCAACAAAAGCCCCTTACTCATAACCACCTCTAATTTCAGCTTCAGGAGAATCCAACATCTCTGGTCTCCGCAGACACCAGCACTACCTGCGCCCCCCTCCCCAATACACATAACTAAAAATAATAAAAATAAAATTTAAAAATTAAAATGAAGCAGATATAAAACTGCTTTTATAAAGGTTAACTTAACGGCATTATAAAATTATGAGGATTTAGAAGATCAATTCAGTTTTAGAAAGGACAGTATTTATTTCAGTTAAGCACCTTTACATTAAGAACCAGTTTTAGAGGCAGCTGTGGCAGTGCACACCTAATCTCAGCACTGGAGAAGTTCAGGAAGGTGAGTCAGGATTTCAAGGCCAGCCTCAGCTGCACAGTGAGTTCAGGGCCAGACTGGACTATATGGGAGTCTGTTTAAAACAACAAACCTTTTAGACTGGACCCAAATTCACACAGGCTAAAAGATGTGTTATATCTGTTTAGTACTAAGGATTAAGGCGGTGCTTCCACAGGCTAGGCAAGCACCCCCTCTTCCTGAACTATACCCCTAGTCCTCCTACTGAAGGCTTAAAGGCAACATATTGATATTACCTTTTGGGGGAAAAAACCTTAATCTAGTTAGACAGAACAGGTCAGTTAATTTTCTTATTTTTATTTTTGAAAGATTCTGAAAAACTTCAGGCTAAGATCTTTTTTAAGCTGCTGAAAAGAGGGACTGCCAAGAATTAAGTATCCAAAGTTATCTCCTTTTAAATGCCTGCAATCTAGGTAAAGCACTCAAAGGGAAGGAACGCTTGTTCACTAACAAGACTGAAAAATGACACCAATTAGCTGACTTAAAGTCATTTAAGGAATCTAGACTCATCACTTCTATCAAATAAGCAATAATTCAGAAACAGTTTCATGCACAAATGAGAATTTTTTTGTTATTTGCTCTAGGATGGGAAACCATTCAAAGCTGAGGTTCTTCCGTCTCTAGCCAGAGCGTAGACATCAGTGTGAGGATACATACAGCTTACTGGATAACCCAATCACTGCCTAGTAAGGCCTGCAACAATTTATCACTATCTACTACTTATAAAATAGTTTCAAACTACGTTCTAGTTAAACAAATACCTCACTGAAATTCTGGAGGGAAACTTTCACCAATAACATTTTAATACGTTCACTTTCAGCATTATGATTTTTATTTTTAGGGGAGGGCATCTTTTTTTTCTTTTTTGATTTTGTTTTTTGAGACAGGGTTTCCCTGTGTACTCCTGTCCTGGAACTCACTCTGTAGCCCAGGCTGGCCTCAAACTCACAGAGATCTGCCAGCCTCTGCCTCCAGTGGTGGGACTAAAGGTGTGCGCCACCAGTGATTCTTGTTTTCTCAAAACAGTGCTAGAGATGGAAACCAGGACCTGGTGAATGTAGACAAGTGCCCCTCTGCCAAGCCACACCTCTACAGCCCTTGACAAAATTAGATTTTTGGAGGGGAGCTTCTAGGGTCCCAAATTAGAATTTAGCACTTGCTACTGAGTGCTCAATATGCAACTATAGTCTCGGCACTGACAAAAGTGTTTCTCTTCTAGTCTTTCCTCTAGGAAATTATTTTAAAGATTTATTTTTTTATTATGTGTATGAATATGTATCTGCATGAATTTATGTTCAGCAGGAACCCTCCAAGATCAGAGGGCATCAGAGCCCCTAGACCTGGGGTTATAGGCAATTTGTACGCTGCCTAGTGTGAGTACTAGGAATCAAACTCTGGTCCTCTGCAAAAACAGTGAGTGCTCTTAACTGGTGGGCTGTCTCTCCATCTCCTCCTCTCTAGGCAAATTTTTAAAACACAGTTTTAATTATCAAATACATGTATATATTTTATTCTGTGTGTGACTGCATATATGATGTGTTGTGTGTACATGGGCACACAATCCATGGTATATGTGAAAACTTGGGCTCTCTTGTTTCTTCTTCTTCTTTTTTTTTTTTTTGGTTTTGGTTTTTTGAGACAGGGTTTCTCTGTGTAGCTTTGCACCTTTCCTGGAACTCGCTTTGTAGATCAGGCTGGCCTCGAACTCACAGAGATCCGCCTGCCTCTGCCTCCCGAGTGCTGGGAAACTCATGTTTCTTCTTTATCATTGAGCCTTCTCTCCAACCCTCCAACTAGTAAAAAGTGACTTGCTTCAGCACTGTTGTCTTAACTTAAGGGTGGATAGAAGACTTTAAACAGCCCTTAGCAATACTGATGGAAAATTCTCAATACTGCTACTAAAAAAAGTCTCCTCCCTTAACTTTCTAATGGTTGTAGATAAACACAATGTACACTACTTTTATAATACATAGACTAGGTATTTGGACTAAACTCTGGTATTCAAAATTTTTCAGAGCATCTATGATAAAAAGTGGTTATATGAATTCTGTACTTTAGGATAACAATGTTATCCTAAGTCTCACATAATATTGTAACTCATTTGCATCTATCTCTGGATTTGGGTAAAGACTTAATGATCTTCCCACTGGAGTGCAGGAAAGCATGTGTCAAGTTAAGGACAATACTGACTTAATTTTACGATATGCTACATCTGCTGTTGCTATTTTAATTCAGTGAAGCAACAGCTTTGCAGCACACTAAGGAACAAATAAAATATTCGCCTTCATTTTAAAAAGGAGGAAGAGGAGGAAACAGAACAATGGAAGCAGACAGAAACATAATAAAGAGAGGAAGACATTCAAAGATTAGGTCTTTGAAGACCAAAGTTCCTGCCAATGTGGCCATCAAGGTTCACAGTCAGTCCTTTAGACAGAATAGTATACAGCCTGGTGTGGTAGTGCAACCTTTGATCCTAGCACTCAGGAGGCAGAGGCAGACAGAACTCTTAAGTTCCAGGCCAGGCAAGGCTAGCTACATAGTGAGACCCTGTCACACACAAAAAGAAATGTATACAGAACAGATGAGGGTTGGTTTGCACAATGTCCCAATGTTCTGTTCTATGACCAAAAGGAATACCTCAGAGAAGCCTGAATTGAGCTACAAGTTATCACTGTGAGCAGTATCTTTGGCAATACATGAAAAATTACCTGGTCTGCAAATCAGAAGACTTTGCAGAGCCCTAGCTCATAGAACGTTCTACAGGAAACTGAAGACATACAGCAAAAACAAAATAAAATAAAGAAAGCTACTTACCCAAGCGAGGAGTGTGGCTGCTCGGGTGGCATGGAGTGTCATCTTGGTGATCCCAGTTAGTCACTCCAATGCACCTGGAACCCAAGAGAAGAAGCATGGTTAATAAATCAGATATATCCAATCGATGAATCGAAGAAAAGCAGTTCCATTTACCACCTCTGAATAGCACTCAACACACTAAGGTAGCACAGAAATTCTGAGACTTCAGAGTAGACTCATAAATTACTTAAAGCTTATACTGTCAAGGCGGACTGCAAAGAATCTTGTACTCAACTGAATGTTCTCACTCAGTTGATGGAAAACAACATTCAAAGTTGGTCTGCAGCCCTGCTCTTTGGGACATAGTACCTTCAACAAGGAACAAGCATGGTTTTGTAAAATGGCCAGGGTCTGAAGACTAATTATATGGTACCATGGTCATGTGACTTTTAGACAATTAATATAACCTCTTTTTATCTGCTTCTTCATCTGCAAAATGAATCCATATAAACCTCCCTGCCTTACTGCAGTAATGCAAATAACATAGTGCCTGGCACATGATAGGTGAAATCAATCATAAATGATTTCTGTTCTTAAATAAAAGTTGATTTCTGGTTCTGTTTTACAACCAAGTCCTTAGACTTGGAGATCTGCCTGTCTCTGCCTTCCCAGCACTGGGACTAAAGAGAAAACCATAGCACCTAGCTTTTAGGTGGGTACTGGAGCTATGAACTCAAGTTCGTATGATTGAGCAGCAGAACTTTACCTGCTGAGGCATCTCCCCATCACCGCCCTACCCTGCAGAGAACATTTAGTGTAAGATGAGGCATTTGTTCCAGTATCCCTACCCTCAATTCCCGTTTCCCCTGGGAATCTCCATTTGTCTGCCAACAGACCTATGGGATCACAGACTTGAGTATTTCCCAGCACCTCCATCAGTCACCATGATCCCCACAATCTCTGAGAGCACAACTGTCCTCTCCCACCTCCTGCACAATTGCCTACTACGTCACTACTCTAGAAGGATGAAGAAGAATGGAAAGGCCTTTCACCCATACAGTTCTACAAATACTAGCATCTCTTATAATGTAAGGTCGGTGGAACCAAAAGATGCTAGGTGCTTTCTGAATGCAAAGTACTAGCCATAAAGAAAGATACAATTTTTGTCAATAAGGCACTCAGTCAAATAATGAAGAGATTCATAATCTGGTAATTCACTTCCCATTACCCCTTGGAACTTCCTATCCAAGTGTTCTGTACTCATCAACCAACCAAAAAAAGTGTGTTCTTAGTCCCTACTTGTTTTTCCTGTCCTGGAAACTACATGGAAAACAGAAGACAATGACATCATCACTGCCTTTCAGGGGTTTTTAGGAGGGTGAGGAGTAAAATTAAACATACCTGAATCACTAAAAGAAGAAAATAATTAAGTGTTAACTATAAGTAAATGCTAATTATAACTAGCTACTGCCTGACCCCGCAAACCCCAGCACTTAATACCGACTGCCTGTCATATCAGTGTCAGACTGAGAAATAAACGATTTACGTGGTCTTTGGTGGGCACAAGTAAGGTTTTCTCAGAAGAGCAGACGCGCTAAGGGGCCCATGTGCTCCTCAGTCCTGAATGATTTCCCTCAAGTATGGCCTGTCTGTGAGTACTGACTGACTGACCAGGGACAGGATGATCTCAACCAGTGTAATGAAACTGGGCTTTCTTAGGGTAGCTGGCCAGCCTACAGCTTGAGAGACCAGGCCCAGCCTACAGGATGAAAGTGGCAATAGTCAACTGCTCACCTAGGGTACTGGTCAGGGTTATAGCTCAGTGTGAAATGTTTAGCTAACCTGTGTAAGGTCCTGGGTCTAATTCCCAGCACTGCAGAAAAGTCTCTGTAATCTTCAATAACAGGGCAAATGTAGCTTAGATCTCTTCCCAAATCCTCGGAAATTTTCTTTGCAACAGGAGATAAATCTAGCCCAAAGACTGAGGTTTAAACAACCTCTTTCCTTTATCTCAGAGGCAAAATTTATAACCCCCAGTGTCCTCCCCAGAAGAAACTATCTAAACTAGTTCACTGCTCAAGAAATCTCGCATCAAGGTCAAATGCCTTTCTCTGAGGTCCCCAGGCACAGAAATAGGAATCCAATACTCAACACTAGGGACTTCTGAAAGATCTTGTCATCAAGGCCAGCAAAGAACAGTTCAAGACACCAGAGTGCAGCTTTAGGAAGGCACAGCCACTGACTGGCGGTGATGGCTTTTGTGAGTAACAATGACTGAAACCAGTGGCAGAGACAGTGCTTAGCCTGAGACTACAGCTTTAAGCAGACTTTGGCACAGCAGCCAAGGGCTCTCGGCCAGAGCACCATCCTCTCCACCCTCCCTCTGAAATCCGAGGCAGGCCCCACCCAGAAGACTGGGTGATGGTGATGGAAAAACAGATCCCTTCAATTGTAGTCTTCTGTGTACCGTTTCACAGGATCTGAGACTCACCTCAACTCAATTTGACTGGGCATGTACACATACACTCAAAGATAAGAACAACACAATCCAGACAGTAGGCCAGGACCCTGAACTTCAGAGTTCCCATAAACCTGATTCTTTGAAAATGATATGTACCCACAATCTAAAACTGAGGCTTCCCAAAGCTGATAAAGTACTCTCTTTCTTCCCCATTCCAAGGGAGACAGAGAAAAGCAGTGACCTTGCAAATGTATGGTCCCCTCTGTCCTCTTTACACTTCCCAAGCTTCCATAATATAGTTCCCTATGTCATGACCAATTTCCACACTTACAAGAACTCCCATTTCCACAAAAGATGCATCAGAACAAGAAGAGTGACACTAAAGAAATAGCTGCCACCTGGCCTGTGCTCTCTCTGGGTCTGAAGGAGTTAAAGACTAGCCAATGGTTTCCTGCAAGGGCTGAGGCTAATGTAAACCACCTGCTAGATGCAAGGACCAGACCAGAGGGTCAGGTTGCTGGGCTCTGGGGGTCTCTTCTGAAAAAACTAGTTTCAGGAGAAACCAAATGATATGCCAGAGGATCTGAGAGGCAGAAGTCCTATGTTCCACCCTCAGCCTGAGTTCCAGCTCCCCCTCAGCAGCTGTCTGCCTGAATACCACCACCTTAACTCAAGATAACACCACAGTGAACTTTGATCTAGGGAGCTACTAATTGGTTCTAACTCTCAACTTATGGGCCCCTGCAAATACTGAACCCTCACTATTTTACTGTTCCTACTCCCAGAATTTCAGGGCCATAGAAACTTCCAACTCAAGGAGTCATTCCTGAAACCCCACCCCAGCCCCAACTCAAAGGTTCCAAAGGCCCAGAGACTCACAGCTAAGAAAATGGCTCCCTCATCTGCATGCCCAAGTACAGGAGCAAAACTTACCACCACTTACTCTGGGAGCCAACCTGTCCATAGCTGTAAATATTCCAGGCTCTTGAACCCCTCTCTAAAAGAGATACCCTTTCCTCCACCTAAGTACATCTGCATTCACCGAACACTGATGCTGGGAGTTCCTCTAGGAGGAATACATCAAGAGACACACACAGGCAAAAACCATTTCGACCTTACTTGATATGTTACCCTAGAGGGTCTTGGCAAAGGCCAAGATACCTTGATAAAATATTACAAAGGAGGCTGAGACAGAATTGCTTGAACCCAGTCTAAAATAATTTAAGCCAGGTGTGGTGGTCCATGCCTTCAATCCTGGCTCTCAGGAAGCAGAGGCAAGCACATATCTTTGAGTTTGAGACCAAACTGGTACACATACCAAGTTCCAGGGTAGTCAGGGTGACATAGTGAAATCCTGTACCAAAAAAAAAAAAAAAAAAAAAAAAAAAAGGAGCAGTCTTGCTAGTGTATCCTCTGAAAATCCATCCCCTTTGGGTTGGAGAAATGGTTCAGGCGGTTAAAAGTGCTGGCTGTTCTTCCAGAGGACCCAGGTTCAATTCCCACATGGCAGCTCACAACTGTCTGTAACTCCAGTTCCAGGTTACCCAACACCCTCATGCAGGCAAAACACCAATGCACATAAAAAAGCCAACAACTACTCCATGAGATGTGAATCTTTTCTCTATTCTGGGGGAGAGCCCTAAGTAGGCTATGTGGACCAAATCTAAACAGTTTCTCTGCATTTCTGAAATCAGAAACAAATGAGCAGCCTAGCAGTAGTGGTGCACGCCTTTAATCCCAGAACTCAGAAGGCAGAGCCAGGCGGATCTCTGTGAGTTGGAGGCCAGCCTGGTCTACAGAGCAAGCTCCAGGACAGGCACCAAAACTACACAGAGAAACCCTGTCTCGAAAAATCAAAAAAAGAAAAAAATAAATAAAAAATAAAATAAATGAACTTGCTAGATGAATTCTCTGCTGGCTCTAAGGGACTCACTTTGGGCTCAGGCCTCTCCCTCTTCACACAGACCACCCTCTTTGTAACCTAGATTTTGGCTCATAGTCCTGAGGCTCTAGAAGGAGGAATGAAGAGACAACACTTCAGGGGAAATCCACATTCCTTGGTTCTTGAAAGTTGCTTACTACTTGTCCTTGATGACTCACACCTCCAGAGCACTTGGAGAGGCAGGAGGATAGCTCTGAGTTCTAGGGCAGGCAAGGCCATAGAGCAAGACCCAGTCTCAAAAGTGGGGGA
>CABHPH010125179.1:0-12637 GCA_902168325.1 Peromyscus nudipes
CCTCCTACATTTGAAGTACAAGCGCCATCAAAGGGGCTACACAAACCAACACCACACTTAACCTAGCCACAAGGACCACATTATGTTACTGGGCTACTCCAAATGTGAAACATTTCCAGAAAACTCTTACAACACATGGCTCAATTTACAAATCACTATGGCCTTGGGTCCTTTAAAATATCAAGTACAAGTAAGCTTGGAGGTAGGAGCGCTTAGGCAACACTGGGTCACAGCATGGGAAGGGGGCGGGCGGGAAGCTGTACTGAAACACTAGCTGTGCTTGTAAGTGGCTCTGAAAAAACAACATTCACTAGTGAGACAGAGAACAGGGGCTGGCAAGATGGCTCAGCAGGTATGGGCACTTCTTACCAAGACCTGCTAATAAATTAATTCAATCAGTGCCCAAGAACACTCGTGGTGGAGAAACAGACTTCTGCAAAATTTCCTCTGACCTCAAGGCATGACATGAATCCCCACTCTTCCACAAAATAAATGTTAAAAAAACAAGACAAATCTATCAGTCAAGTCAAGTATTGTCTTTAGTGACAGGTAGTCAACAGATCATTTAAGTCTATTCTGGTGCCTGTTCCTCAGGCTTTTGAAGGTACGATGTGAAAACCCACCAGCCCTTGCTTACCACCACTGGTTCAAGGCCAGTCTAGTCTACAAAGTTTCAGGATACCTAAGGCTATGTAGAGGCCTTGTCTGAAGAAAACACTGCAAAGTCCCTGCATACTCTGGTTATAGAAACAGCAATACTGATACCCACCCTGGTCTGACTTACTTCTGCCAGATGTGGCTGAGGCCCCAGTCTGCGATGACTCACTTCCTGTCCTCGACCGTTCTCTTTCCTGAGTTTCTTCACTTCGCCAACTTGGGTGTCTGCACAATGGAGATTAAAAAAAGACAGAAAAATGGGTGTTTAGTTCACTTAAGGCCACCATGAACCTGACACAAACCGTTTATAGAAAATGACAGCTATAAGCTGGGTAGTGTTGGTGCACCCTTTAATCCCAGCACTCAGGACGCAGAGGCAGGTGGATCTCTCTGAGTTTGAGGCCAGCCTGGTCTACAAAACAAGCTCCAGGACAGACAGCCAAGGCTACACAGACTCTGTCTCAAACAAACAAAAAACAAAACATTTTAATTCTTACCATCTCTGAAACAAACAAGTAACACACAAGCACACAAAAAGAAAGGCAAAGTAATTCTAGGCTCCCTCCCTCCTTCCCCCAGTAACAGGAGAACAATGAAGGTAGGTGGCTGCGGAGGCTCCTGCTGCAGCTCCCACACCCAGGCAGCAGAGGCAGGAAGGAGCACAAAGCTTGTCTCACTCAGTGATTTCTGGACTGGCCTGTGAGACTCTTTCAAAAACCAAAAGTACGTATAATCTTTTTGCTGCTGCTGTGTTTTGTAAACAAGGAAACTCATGGCAATTCTCCTGCCTCAGCTTGAGTGCTGAAATTATTACAGGCATGAGTTACCACGATCAGCACTTTCTGGTTTCTACTTATCCCACCATCTACTTGACACCCTTCCTAAAAGACAGAAAATTTCTTTTTCTGTGTATGTGTGGTTTTTTTTTTTTCTTTCAAAGGAGTCACATAGACCAGGCTGGTCTTGAGAGAAGAAATCAGCCTGTCTGTCTCCCAAAGGAGCACACCACTACACCCAGCTTGTAATCTTATTTGTAAGGGGTTATGCAGGGCTGGTGAGATGACTCAGTGGGTGAGGGCACTTCCAGCCAAGTCTGAGGAGCACACAACCCCCCTCTGATCTCTATATGGGCACCCACACAAATATGGCAAGTGTGGCACAGGTCCTCAAGTCTCTAGTGTGTGCCACTGTCTCACTCTGCAGACTCTGCACCCTGCCCAATACACACTTCCCAGTGACAACAGCAATCACCCCCACTCCCCAAATGCCCTCTCAGCAGCAGGAAGGAAACCCCTAATCAGGCAGCCTCACCTCTCCCGTGGCCGGCGGTCCAGCTTCGGCTCATCCAGCTGCCGCTGCAACTTCTCCTGCTCCTTCTGTAGCCGTTCCTCTACTTCTCGCTCTCTAGCAGCCGTGTCCACAGGTTTCGCCCCTCCAAAGATAGAAGCCGCTCGACTGGACTGGGAGGTGCTAGCAGAGGAATCATCTTCCTTAGGAGTACTCCGAGGCTTTAGATTCAGTTTGGGTCTTTGAGGGGGACCTAAGTTAAATAAAACTCTAAGTAACAGTTTCCAAATAATCAGAAGGTGAATGCTGAAAGCCAGACTCCAGACACAGCTCTTACGATCTTACTCAAGGGTCTGGTCTGGAAGATGAGTGTCTTCAACAGGTTACAAAGACCTTGTAGCAAAATGACAGGGAAGATTCTTTTGTGTGTGTATGAGAGAGAACACGAATGTCAAGGCCAGAGAGCTCCAAGGATCTACCTATACACATTCAACCACCCTATTATAGATGCAGGTGAACACACCCAGTTTACCATTTTTTTAAATGACATGTGCGGGAGATCTGAACTCAAGACTCTCATTACCTGCACAGCAGGCACTTTACATACAGATAAGCTATTTTCCCAGCCAAGGAGACTCTATCTAGTTCTTACATTTTTGTATGAAATTCTAAGTAGTCTGATATCTTATCTTTCCACGTTGTCAGAATACTTTCAGAACAAACCTAAAATTGGTTATAACCTTAGTTCAGAAAACTGATATGAAAGGTATAGTGACTAGAAAGAAAGCCAGGGAGTGCGACTACTGGGTTTAATTAAAAATCAATACATGGCCACCTGCACTGCCTTCTCACAATAAATGCTAATTTTTTAAAAGATTTATTTATTATGTATACAGAAGAGTGTGCCAGATCTCATTACAGATGATTGTGAGCCACCATGTGGTTGCTGGGAATTGAACTCAGGACCTCTGGAAGAGCAGTCAGTGCTCTTAACCTCTGAGCCATCTCTCCAGCCCCAATAAATGCTAAATTTTGTCTTTATACCTTTATTACATGTGTCCATGTATTGAAATAATGTACTATTTAGCTTTTGTGTGTGCGTTTGTGTAGGAGCCGGAAGTTGACCTTAGGACACTCATCTCTTAAGCACTGTCACCTTTTCTGAACAGGGTCTCTGACTGACCCAGAGCTCATTAATTGAGGTAGGATGGCCGTCCAGTGAGCTCTAGCAATCTGCCTGGCTCTTTTCTTCTTATGTGTAGTGTTTTGCCTGCATGTGTGTGTAGCACACGTGTGCCTGGTGACTTCTTAGGTCCCAGAGGCAACAGATCCCCTGGAACTGGAGTTTTGGTAGTTGTGAGTCATCATGTGGGTGCTGAGAACTGAACCTAGATCCTCTACAAGAGTGCTCTTAACTGCTCAACCAGCTCTTCCAGCCCCTTGCCCAGTTTTTTATGTGTGTTGGAACAGAACTCAGTTCCTCTTGCTTGCATAGCAACACTGTCCCATGAACCATCTCCAGGCCTTCTATGAGGGATGTAAGGCCACAGGTTCTACAACTGCTCAAACTTGTTAAGGAGCAATTATCTTTACATTCAAGATAAAATAGGCTCACAAAATATACAGCCAATACTTGGCATAACAGACACTGAAACGATTATGATTTACCGACCTCCACTGCTCCTCCCATTATAGCATTTCCTGTCCTTCAAAACTTCCATGTATTGACAAACTCAACAGCTGAGCACATATATGTTTAGATAGTATGCAAAAAGCTACAAGGATAGGTGATGGTCTCTGTGTACAATAAGCCAAATTTGGTAGGACAATCAGATTTAAAAAGAATACTGCATGCATGTTAAGTATCACAAAAATAAGTTCTTCTTAAAGATACGGCAGGTTGCTGAGGAAGCTCAGCAATTAAAGATGCTCACTGCTAAGCCTGACAACCCGACTTTGATTTCCTGGACACCCATGGTAGAGACTGGACTCCCAATTGTCCTCAATCAACCTCCATGCATGCAAGCACACACAGAGTGCGTGAGTGTGAATGTGTATGTGTGTCTGATACAGATAGAGAAAAGAGCCAGACACAGCTGGTCTGGAAAGCATACAGATCTACCGCCTGCCTCGGACTCCTGAGTGCTGGGATTAAATGTATGCACTACCAGTAACAACACCTTTTAAAAGATACCACACTAGGGCTGGAGAGATGGCTCAGCGGTTAAGAGCACTGACTGCTCTTTCAGAGGTCCTGAGTTCAATTCCCAGCACCCACATGGTGGTTCACAGCCATCTATAATGAGATCTGGTGCCCTCTTCTGGCCTGCAAGGACACATGCAGACAGAATACTGTATCTTAAAAAAAAGATACCACACTAAGACTTTGTTCATAACAGTTAAGGGATCATGAAGACTGAGCATGCACCCAAGAGGATAGATGTGGAAGACAGGGAGACATCAGGGCAGGGAAGGGACCACGTAAAAGAGAACATCAGGAGTCAAGGACAACCGAGACGGGACTTTCATTTTCTTCATTTAAAAGATAGAATGCTTACTTTTCTACTGCATATAAAAATCTTTTTGCTTTTTTTTTTTTTTTTGGCAATTTTTTTTTTTTTGAGACAGGGTTTTTCAGTACAGCTCTGGCCATACTGAACTCCCTCTGTAGACCAGGGTGGCTTCGAACTCAAGAGATCCCAGTGCTGGGATTAAAGGTGTGCACAAACCACCACGCAGCTGTTCTTTAAATTCTAACTGAAGCATCTACTATATGCGAAGGCTTTTCAGATGAACAGATTCTGTGCATTTCCACCACGTCACCCACATCCAACTGTCCACTGTGCCCTGCTACCCCTTACACTCTATAGCTGTGTCAAAGCTGAAGTGGGTAAGGTATCTGCAACCGCAACTTTCCAATTTCCTGCCCCACAATGAAAGCATAAGAAAATGAGTACCTCTGTCATCACGCCTATAGTCGTCCCGAGAGTAGTCATCCCTGGAGCTCCATGATCGATCGTCCCTTCTGTCATACCGGTCTTCATAGCGGTCCCCACCTCCTCTGTAGTCATCATCCCTACGGTACCCACTACCAAATGCTCTCCTGCCACTGCCTATCCTGGAGTCATAGCCTGTAAACAGATCTCAAATTGTGGTCACATAGAAAGGGAAAAAAGCAAAAAACTAAATAAATTCTTGAAGAGCTTTTATGGATAATGTTACCGTGACTACCTCGGTCATAGTCTCTGCTGCCTCGGTCATCATATCGATCCCGGCCCCCATAGCGGTCCATATCTCGGCGTGGGCCGTCCCGGTACCCATCCCGGTATCCGTCCCGGTACCGGTCTGAATCGTAACGATCTCGATACTCTAGAAAGAAAAGAATATACGTAACATCACTCCCCCTCCCACAGTTGATAGAATGTGGTAGCTCACTTGATCAACTTGGCTTAATGAGTTCTATTCACTATGATTCAGTTTTTATAGTTCAATCACACCTCCAAATAAGAACCATTTGTATTGAATTAAAAATTTCTTAGTAAATTATTTCATAAAAACCAAACCAAACCAAACCAAAACCCCTGATGGGTTTTAAGAATGGAGCTCATGGCAGAATGTTTGCCCTAGGAACTACACTTGAGAGGTATAAGCAGGAGGACTGAGTTCAAGGTTATCTTCCTGTCAAAACCAAACAAAAACACATCCACAAAATGACAGCTCTAGGATGTTCCCCTGATGAAATTTTGCTGGGTTAAAGTGTTTTTTTCTTGGGTGCGTGGGGTGATGATAAAAATATATATTCCATAACAAATTCTAGAATATGATGTTTAAATACATGTAAGCATAAAACAAAATACAGCTGGGATTTTCTATGCTCGATACAAAACAATCAAAGATTGGTTCAAAAAGTTTAGCGTGAGGACCAGGGCAGCCAGATGGCTCAGCATATAAGGGTTCTTGCCTCTAAGCCTGACCACCTGGGTTCCATTTCCAGGACCCATCTAGAGGACAGATAACAGACTTGGGTGGGGGGTGCCGCCTGGAGAGATGGCTCAGCATTAAGAGCACTCACTGGCTGCTCTTACAGAGGACCCAAGTTCGATTCCCAGTGTCCAAATGGCAGCTCACATTGGTCTGCATCTCTACTTCCAGGGGACCTGAGACCCCCCCACAGACATACATGCACAAACACCAATGCACATAAAATAAATCATACAAAAAAGAAAAAGGGGGTGGGTACTGGGCTGGAGAGATGGCTCCGAGGTTAAGAGAGCCCTGGTTGTTCTTCCAGAGGTCCTGAGTTCAATTCCCAGCAACCACATGGTGGCTCACAACCATCTGTAATGAGATCTGGTGCCCTCTTCTGGACTGCAGGGATACATGCAGGCAGATCACTGTATACATGATAAATAAATCTTAATAAGCTGTGGTGGCTGGAGAGAGTGACCCTGCTGTAGGAGTGCTCAGGGCTCTTCCAGAGGACCTGAGTTTGGTTCCTACACCAGGTGGATGACAACTGTTTCTTTAACTGTAGCTCAGTGTCCAATGTTTCACTGTCTCTGCAGACACTATACTTGTGTGCAAATTCCACTGAAAAGTGTGCAAACCCAATTAAAAATAAAATCTTTTTTTTTTTTTTTTGAGACAGGGTTTTGGTGTAGACCAGGCTATCTTTGTTCGAACTCAGAGATCCACCTGCTTCTGCCTCCCAAGTGCTGGGATTGGGAATGACCACACCTGACAAAAATAAAACCTTAAGCTGTCAGTCTCAGCACACAGGAGGGAGATGTAGACATAGACTCAGGCCAGCCAGGACTACATAGTGAAACCACCTCAAACAAAACTTAACACAGCACAGTGCTGCTTTCAAATTTGTTTTTCCCCTTAAATTTATTCTTGCTATTACATACATGTTATAATATGAAGAAATCTATTATTTTCAAATCTTTATGAAGTGTTGACCCTTTTTCATATATGTAAGAAAGGTGAATCACTTTATCCATATTGTCTCCCCTGGATTTAGGTGGCAAATATAGGGCATTGTTTCCTCTGCCCTCTCACACCACACTCCCATATCTCTCTTCCACTGTCACCAACGTCTGGTGAAGACAAGATTCTTTGCACACTGCCTTCAGCACAAATGCAGCCGATATATATATATTGGTCTTTCAAGACAGAATTTCTCTGTAGCTTTGGAGCCTGTCCTGGACTAGCTCTGTAGACCAGGCTGGCCTCCAACTCAGAGATCTGCCTGGCTCTGCCTCCCCAGTGCTGGGATTACAGGCGTGTGCCACCACCACCTGGCTCGCTGTATTTTTTGAGTGAATAAATTTCAAGTTCTCTGAAAGTCATCCTTGGGTTTGTCCCTCAGATACCGTCCATCTTGGTTTTTGGAGACAGGGTCCCTCTCACTGACCCGCAGCACACCCATTAAGAGCCTGGACAGCAGATTCCAGCGATCTGCTTACTTTTACCTCCCCACACCTGGCTTTTTAACAGGGGTAATAGGAATCCATCCACCTTGGGCTCTCCCCCTGGTGTGGTATTACTTTGGCACTTAATTGATCCAGCCAATTCTCGCCAAATCTCGCCCCAGCTATGCTTCCTTATAAACAATCATGTTCTGCTAAGTCTTTTTAATAGGCGCTTAATAAATCCTTTTCTGCATTTGCCAACAAAACAAACAAAAACCAAACATCTCCCACATCACCAGAAACAAAAGAAACTCTATTTCTACATCATACCCTAACTTCTAGTTGCTAATGTTCTATTACAAATCGACCCAAGAATGAATTCGAAAAACTGAACTTACTGTCTCCAAAGCTATCGTCACCTCTTCTAGGCGGGTAGTCATCAAAGCTGTCGGTGGCGGGACGGGCCCTCCAGTCTGTGTCTGTTTTGTCAGAATCCCGATTTCTATCTCGACCAAAAGAACGATCATCCCGGTCTGCAGAGAAAAACAAGTTAGCTAAGACCCTGCTCACTTCTCACATCACATCTCACTGGCTTCTATTTTCTACTGCACTAGCATCATGAAGTGGCCCAGGTCTTGCAGTTGCCCTCTCTAAAGTAACTGCTCTCTTCTTCTAATGTGATTAATTTAATATTTATCTGTTTCACAGTACAGCTTAAGCAAATCTAATTATAGATTTAAGGTCCAATTAAGCTAGTCAGTGCTTTGAAATTTTTTAAATATATAATTTATTTTTATTTTATGTTTATGGTGTTTTGCCTGTATGTCTGTGTGAGGGTGCCAGAAACCCTGGAACTGGAGTTACAGACAGGTGTGGGACAGGTCCTGGGTCCTGGGTCCTGGGAATTGAACACGGGTCCTCTGGAAGAGCAGCCAAAGCTCTTAACCACTGAGCTCTCTCCAGCCCCTGGTGCTTTGAAATCTCAACCTACTAACATTTTGGGTTGGGAATTCTTTGAGGCGCAGACAGGATGAATCTATCAGTTATCAGCCGTAGTCCCTTCACCTGTGGCAACTCTCCTTTAACACTGCCTCACATGGAGCAAAACTAGTTGAGAACTGTTACTACAGGATTCACTCCTTCCTTGGACCACTGCCTACTTGGAATGTACGTTTTCTCACCTTTATCCTGTGCTTGATCAGCAACATCCACTCGAATTCTCCTGTTACCTAGAGACTGAGAGCATAGGACCCTATTAACCAACCCTGGTTGACTTAAAAAATCCCTTATAAAGATTTGAAAGATTAAAATAGAAGAATTAACAAAGTTGGCCTCAAATGAATACAAAACCAATCTTTTTGTTTCCCCAAAGCCCAATTTCATATAATGGAATTAACTCTAGCAGTTTGTTAAGCATCCTGAAAGTAATTCTCAATCAGTTAACATGCTTATAATTACAGCCCTCAGGAGGCAGAGGCCAGAGTCACTCCAGGTTCCAGCCCAGAATATACAGGAAGAGACCCAGCTTCAAAAGGGGGGGGGGGGAGAAGGGAGGAGGAGGAGAACTAAAATGTAACCAATCGCAAGGTGGTGATGACACACACTTTTAATCCCAGCACTCCAGAAGCAGAGGCAGGCAGATCTGTGAGTTTGAGTTCAGCCTGGTCTACAGAGTGAGTTCCAGGATAGCCAGAGTAGTTACAGAGAAATCATGTCTTGGAAAACCAAACCAAAAAAAACCCCCCAACAAAACAAAACAAAACAAAACTCACAACTACTCTAGCATGATTAGTACCACAGCAATGGATTCAAACAGGACAACACACAGCAGCCAGGATGTTGTCTGTGTTTCTGTATACCCCGACTTCCCTTTTCTAAACTGCCTTTTAAATACTGACCCAAAGCTGAGATTACAGGTATGAACCACTGTGTTTGGCTGTACCCATGAATTTTTACCACTATCTGATACAGATTATGACATTCAATCACTATTCAGTGAAAGTATTTCTAAGAGCTGTTTATTTACAATTATACCAAATGTACGTTTAGACTATGGAATGTGGCAGAGGAAATGGCTTTCTCTCAGAAGTGATCAGGGGTTTCTGGGGTTAAACACCTCCAGCCCTGAAAAAAATGCCCTTTAATATAAACCGGTTTACTTTTCTATCTGCCTCCCCCCGCCCCCACAGGGTTTGTCTGTGTAGTTTTGCGCCTTTCCTGGAACTCACTTTGTAGACCAGCCTCTGCCTCCCGAATTCTGGGATTAAAGGTGTGTGCCACCACCACTCGGCTCTATCTGCCTTTATTTGGACAGTTTATCTTCAAAAAGTAATACCTTAGAGCTGAGACAAAGTATTAAGCAGCTTTCAGAAACCTGGCACATGATACATTTCTTCTTCCCTAAAATTCCATCAAAGTGTTTCCCCTAATTAATGGAAAACACTGTAGTTCAAACGACATATGAGTGTGACTTGGTCTGGTTGGAAGTGCAGCTCGACCCCCACCCCCCCACCCCCCCCCACCTCCACCCTGGCCCTGCCCCCACTGTCTCTTTACCTCTTCATTGAGACTCAGAGCACTGAGCAGAGAATCCAGGTCCTCAAACTCCGCATAGCCAAAGCCTTTCAACCTGTCTGGATTGCTGGGTTCACGTGGTAAGCGTACAGCGCTGATCTGAAAGCACAAGAAAGGAGTGACAGGGACAACAGCAAACCACAGTGGTCAGTACAGATGTAACTGATTTCTCTGAGGAACATCCAAGTATCTGCAAGTCTCCAGGGGGAAAACTGGTGAAGAAGGCTAGAAAACAAACTACTCTATAGTCTACCGTTCAAATCCTATCACTTTAATTCTTAAAAAATTAATGTATTCTTTCCATCTTGGACTCTGCAGCCTTCCACTATCAGTTTACTTCAGGTACTATTCTCAACATCCCATACGTAAAAGTCTAACATTAAGACACTCACATTTAGTCCTCTAAAGAATTCCTTAATGGAGTCTTCTGTCACATCATAGGGCAGGTTCCCTAGGAAAGCAGTGTAGGGTGGCGATTTGGGAAGACGGCTCCGGTCGATATTGGGTTCCCGAGCAGCCCGTGGAGCGGTGGGAAGGATGGATCGGTCAATTGGAGGTGCCCTGTACACATCGTCATCGTTACTGTGCCAGGTTGTTGACACTAGGACACAAGAGCAGACAGAGGGACTAAGAAGCCAGGCATGGTAGAGCACTTGGGAGGATGGAACAGTAGGACTGATGTGAGAACAAGGCCAGCCTGGGCTACAGAATGAGACACTCAAACAACCCAAACCCCAGCAGGCATAGAGGCAGAGGCTGGCTCAAAGTCTGAGACCAGCCTGGTATTTACAGTAAATTCCAGGCCACTCAAAACTATAAAGTGATGTTGTCTCAAAAAGCACCCATACAAGATTAAAACAAATCAAACAAACAAATGAAAAAAGAATTAAGGGGAATACTCCCTTCTAACTGGTGTCATAGAACTAGAGATTTATGCCCACACCAGCCCAAGCCACAACAAGGCTGTACCACTGAAGCACAAGACAATAATGGGTGTGCTTCAGCAATGCAAAAAGACCAAGAAAATGCTTTAAGGTGTTACACTCAAGAGTGAGGCTGGGAAGATGGCTCAGGAGGTAAGAGTACTTGTTCTTACAGGACTCAGGTTTAATTATTATAACCATTTGTAATCCCAGTTCTGGGGCATCCAACAGGTACACAAGCAAAATATTCATAGTTAGAGAGAAAATCAGGAGTAATGAGCACTCATGTCTGTTTTGATGTACATTAACCATTATTGACTGACAGCTCTTCCACACCAAATACAGGGCTGGACCTTGTGTTTTCTGCCCCTCCACCTCTGCTTTTTGGAGACAGAGTGTTAAGTAACCCAGGCTTTAGGTCCTTCTGCATCCCTCCCACAGCAGGGATTACAGGTATGTACCACCTCACCAGGCTTCCTTCAAGGTTTACCTTCCCCCCAAACACAAACAAACCAAACAAAACCAACTATTCTAGTCCTGGTCCCTGAATTTGTATTTAGTTTCAACATTTAGAGAAGGTATAAGCTATATGAAATTTCCTATTTTTATTATAAAAATGGGCAACACACACAAAGTAATCAGTTTGTAATAAGTTTTAAGGGAAAAAGGAGAAGAAAGGTGGTTAGACTGACATGCTCCAATAACTACAAAGAAGTTCTGAGGTGGTGGTGCATGCCTGTATCCCAGTGCTGGGGGCGGGGAGTAGATGTGAGCAGATCTCTGAAAGCTTGAGGTCAGTCAGTCTATAGAGCAAGACAGTTTTACAGAGACCTTGTCTGTAACAAATAGCAACAGAAACATACATGTACCCCAACCAAAAACAAAGCCAGGCATAGCAGCACAGGCTTTTAATCCTAGCACTCCAGAGGCAAAGGTGGATGGACCTCTATGGATTCCAGGTCAGTTAAGGCTGCATAAAGAAATCACACAAACTCTCCACACCAATCAACCAATTAAAACACCACAAACAAACAAGTTTTGTTTCTTTTAGGTGTAGGATTTTATTATCCCCATAAGTGATGCTGCAATGTAATTTGCTAAATTATGTATACCATAACTAATTATGTGTGAAAATACAGAATACCTTGTACATTCAAACAGTAGCCAGTAACAGACAGGACCTGGGCCTAACCACTCAATTTTTTTCTTTTTTTTAAAAAAAAAAAAAAAAGACAAGGTTTCTGTGTAACCCTGGCTGTCCTGGAACTCGCTCTGTAGACCAGGCTGGGCTTTCAACTCAAGACATCCACCTGCCTCTGCCTCCCAAGTGCTGGGATTAAAGGCATGCGCTACCACCACCCAGCTAGCTACTCAATCTTAATGCAGCAGCCAGTAGGTATTCTGAAAGTTCTTTTCAGTTTGAGAGCCAACCAGAGTAAACTCAACATCCCAAAACACACAAAAAATTTCAGGCTCTACAAAGTAAGATCCTTTCCAATCACAAATAAGGCCAATTATGGAAAACGACTGTGAAACCGTGGGAACAAGCATGGTAGTTCTAAGGACAATGACAAAGGGACATTACCATCTCCTTCCAGATCGTCTGTTTCATCAGCCCAGCTGACTGGTTTGGGGACATAGGTGCTTCCTCCACCGGTACCCCCATCCTCAGCTAGAAAGTCTGTTAGGGAGATGGTCTTCCCCTTCTTATTCTTCTTTTTTGCTGAAAAGAGAAAGACTATATTCAATGACAGTCAAGTATTTAGACCTTTTTTTTTTTTT
>CABHPH010125180.1:11615-24389 GCA_902168325.1 Peromyscus nudipes
GTGTGTGTGTGTGTGTGTGTGTGTGTGTGTGTGTGTGTGTGTGTGTGCACAATGTTAGGTGTCTTCCTCTATCATGCCCCGTTACTTTTTGAGACTGGGTCTTTTACTGAACTTGGAACTTCACTGAGTTGCCAAGACCGGCTGCGCACTAAGCTCCAAGGCTACTCCTGTCACTTCCTCCCCAGCACTAGGATTACAGGTACACACTACAATACCTGACTTTTTACACGGGTACTGAGGGTTCAAACTCGGACATACACGCTTGTGCAGTAAGCACTTTACTAATGGTGTGATCTCCTAGTCCATATTAGTTACTTTTCTGTTGCTGTGATAAAATACTGTAACAAAAAGCAACTTCGAAGAGAAAGGCTAATTTTGGCTTAGACTTCTAGAGGGTTAGAAATCATCATGGCAGGAAGACATGGCAACAGGTAGACATGGTAGCAGGAGCAGGAAGCTGGTTGATCACATTTCAACCATATGTAATGTGCTGGTTAGTCTTTTGTCAGCATGGCACTAGTCAGGGTCACTTAGGAAGATGGAAGTTCAGTTGAGAAAATGCCTCCAGCAGACTGGCCTATAGGAAGTTTATCAGGGTGTTTTCTTGGTTAATGATTGGTGTAGGTTGACTTCTGCTTCAGTTCCTGCCTTCAAGTATTTGCCTTGAGTTCCTACCTTGACCTCCCTCAGTGATGGACTGTGATATAGGAGAGCAAGCCAAATAAACTCTTCCCTTCTCAAGTTGCTTTTGGTCATGGTCTTTATCACAGCAATAGAAAGCAGACCCGGATGTACAGGAAGAAGAAGAGAGAGAACAGGAAGTGAGGGCCAGGCCACAAATGCTCAAAGCTCTCCCCTAGTGACATACTTCCTCCAGCAAGTCTCCACCTTCCAAAAGTTTCATAACTTTCCCAAACAGCACCACCAACTTGGGACCAAGTATGTAAATACATGAGCCTATGGGAAACATTTCTCATCCAGGCCACCACATGACCTATCATATGTTCTTAGTCCATGTGATTTAGGTGGAGTAAGCCCACCTTCATATACCAGAAGCAGGCACATGCTCTCAACCAGAATAGAAAAATCCATCCCTTACTTACATCATAGCAATTGGTCAAGAAATTAGTGCTTGGTTCTAGTTGGTTATTCATCATCTTCCCAAGATTCTTGCTGGAATTATCAAATCTACTGGGAAAAGTACAGAGTTTGACTTAAGCCTGTGGTTTTCACCACACATCTTTGTTCCTGTGCGGGAAAAGACAGTTTGAGAATGAAGCTAACAGAAAAAAAAAATAGTGAGCTGGGAGAGCATGAGAGAATCTATGCCTCATGGCATTATGTGATCACTTTTTCTAAAGCTGAGTCTCCCTCAGGATTCTTCCATTGTCTGAGTTGTCCATTCTCTTTCATTGTTTGAACTTGTTGTGCTATGTTTAGGTCACTTTAACCAAAGTCCTGACAAATATGGGTGATTTTTCAAGCATGTGAAATGCATGACGTGCTCAGGACCCTACAGACCTGGTCCCTCCCCTTAAGGAGTCCTGAACTTATCAGAGAACACAAGATCAGTGTGCATTTTATTTATATGTGTCAAGAAATAACTGTAAGGATGTTATAGAATAATCTTCTGTACACTGTGAAGAGGTATCTTTTCCAAGGCACTTTCTGATTGGTTTAATAAAAAGATAAATGTCCATTAGCTCGTCAGGAGGTAGAGGTGGGAGAGTCAAACTGGAAGAACACTGGAAAGAAGAGGAGAGGAGTCTCAGGAGTCGCTGTCGAGATGCGGAGAAAAGCAAGATGAACTTGCCATGTTGAAAGAAGGTACTGCCATGTGGCAGAGGGTAGATAAGAAATATGGGTTAATTTAAGAGCTAGTTAGTAACAAGCCTAAGCTATTGACCAAGCATTTATAATTAATATTAAGTCTCTGTGTGGTTACTTGGGAGCTGGCCAGTGGTCTTGATGAAAAACTCTACCTACTTAAGGAGTCTAGTCCTCAGATTGACTCCCCCACACAAAGAGCTCTGACCATAGGATCCCAGTGAAGAATCATAAATACCAGCTAAAGAGGTTGGAGCATGGAAAAAAAGGGACCGTCATTCTTCCTAGAAGAAGATATGACTTGGACAATGGTGCCACAGTGACAAAGGGCCAAAAGCTCACTCAGCATGTGTTCTGAGGTCCCATGGAGCATTCATAATAAATGAAGGCAGAGTTTAGGTTCAGGGGGAAGAGCTGGAGGTGAAAACAGCAACAACATCCTGCCAAAGAAAATATTCCTTTGAATATATTGTGGGGACTCTCATGGTTTAGATGATTTGATTGGCAGGAGAATTTGACAACTGGAGGCAATCGGTTGTCCAGTTGAACCATAGTGCAGGGCTTGGAAAAACCAAGTAGAAAAATAAGTCTAGTCATGATTGGGATCCAGCTACTGAGAACATTCTGCAGACAGTCTCTGGCCATATTTGCTCAAGACTCTTTCCTGTGGCAATGTTTGAAGGCCATACTTTTTATTTCATGCTAAACATTGTCAGAGGGAGCAGTGGCAGATTCATCCCAGAACCCTAGCCAATCTGCCTGGCATGCACCATTTTAATGGCATTCCAGAGCTCTGGCCTGGCAGGCTTCCTCGGATCCTTGCCCCTGCACTGTCCCCTGCTCCACCTGGAGTTAGGATGCTAGGAGGGAACATCGATCTTCTTACCTTCCCAACACAACAGGGCTGAGACGAGACTCCAGCCCTCACCCACATCAAAAGCATGGCTGCACTGGCATCAGACTCACGCAGTTTAGATCACGCCTCCACGCCTCTCACCTTGGCTCGCCTCACATCCGGTCTTTGAGCAGGCCTGTCAGCACTGCTAGGCTCTAGTGTAAGCCATTACCACCACTGGCATGGCTTCTCTCAGGGGCCTCTCACCTAGCCTACTTGCTTCTACTTTTGCCATCCCTATAATCTAACCCTCAACAAAGGAGCTGGAACAATTCTTTAACTGTGTCTGACTTTCTCAAGGCCATGTTCCTATCAGACTCAAGATCAAATCTCCAATCCCTACTATGGCCCAGAAGACCCTATAGGCTACAGAATCTGAGCCTTGGCTGCATTTTCAATGTTATTTCTCACTACTTCTCTACCCCATTGAGTCCTTGGACTAGCTATCCTTTCTGTCTCTGCTTGGGAGTTTTGCTTCTCTTCATGGTCCTATGGTGCCTCATCACCATAAATGTGTGAACCTGTCAGGATAAGGCAAGGGACACCGAAGTAAAAAACAAAAAACAAAAAACAAACAAACAAAAAAAACCTCAAAATCTCAGTGGCTTACAATAACCAGGGTTTATTTCTCACATGTTAGTTACCGATTGGAAAAGTTGCTGGCTTCCTTGTAGTCTCTTAAAATGGACAATAGCCCTCCCCCCGCAACTCTTGAACGTTGCTAGCTCAAAGGGAAAAAGGCCCTGGAGGGTCTCAATGCTGATGAAATGCTCAGCTCAGAAGACACACATTCCACTTCTACATACACTTTTTTGTTCAACTATGGTTGACTTCTGGGAAGACCTCCCCTCCCAGAAGTAATCTGCCATTTGATTCTGTGGTTCTTCCACGAGAGAGGCATTCTTTTGATTCTCGAATAATATTTCCTATGTTGCGACCATCAGAAAACTTCTATTACAGACCAGAGACACTCCTTGGTCAAATAGGATTGTGAAATGCTGGGACTAAATGAGCTTAAGTGGATCTTTCTTTCATGGGCCTTCTTAGAGAGCCGTTTAATACTCTAGTGGGGATGTTTCTTCTTGAAAGGGGACAATGACAGCATTTCCCTACTGCTAGTATCAAAGAAGCACAGCCTCTGTGGAGACTCCTACAGCTCAAAGGTCCAGTTTAGACAATGCTGGTCTGGAAGTCCTAGTCTCTTCACTGAAGAGACGATGTGGGTGAATGAAAGCCACAAAGATAAGGCCTTAGGAGGATAAGCCAGGGAAAGGGTTGGTATCTTAGTCACTGTTCTGTTGCTGTGAAGAGACACCAAGACCAGGGCTTGCTTACAGTTTTGGAGGTTTAGTCCATTTCATCATGGTACTGGAGCAGTAGTTGAGAGCTACATCCTCATCTACAGGCAGAGAGAGAGAGAGAGAGAGAGAGAGAGAGAGAGAGAGAGAGAGAGAGAGAGAGAGAGACTTGGCCTGGTGTGGGCATTTGAAACCTCAAAGCCCATCCCCCAGTGACACATTTCCTCCAACTAGGCCATACTGTAGTAAGCTTTCTTGTTGGACTTTCTTGGACTGCCAGCCCGAAAATAATGACACCGAGATTTAAAATTAATAATGAAAGCTTGGCCTTTAGTTTAGGCTTTTCCGAACTAGCTCTTATAACTTAAATTTACCTGCTTCTGTTAATCTACATTCTGCCTTGTGGCTTTTGCCTCTCTTCCATTCTGTATGTCCGACTAGCTCTGAGTCTCGCTGGCATCCCTGCCTCTCTTCCTCCCAGAGTCCTCTCTCTCCCCAGAAGTCCTGCCAGTTCTCTCCTGCCTAGTTATTGGCTATTTAGCTCTTTATTAAACCATTCAGAAAGAGTAAATAAATACTCTGCAACACCATACCTCCTAATACTTTTCAAATAGTGCCATTCTTTGATGATGGAGCATTCAAATATTCATATATTTTGAATGGCCTGTGGGGGCCATTCTTATTCAAACTACCACAGCTGGGGAGACTGAGGGTCTGAAATGGAGAGGCAGGCAGGTAGGTAGATCAAAAGTGATCCTACCCCAAGGATGGCCAATGACCTGGAGCTTGGCAGAGTAAAGTCCTATGCCCCACCTCACCACCCTGTCTGTAAGGATGCTACTTACATCTCTTCTCACCCCATAAAGCCCACAGTTTGATACTATGCCCACACTCAGCCGACAGTGTTTATAGAATTCATAGCTGTTCTCTGCAGTTGTTCTGGCCAGCTCCCATCTGGAACATTTCTAATAGATCTTATAGTGGTCATCTAGGCTGTCACCACCAAGAAGCCATTTCTGACTCCCCTCACTACTCCATTTGACCCAGATGACACGCCACCCTTCCCTCATACTTCCATGAGCCTTTGTGTGTCCTCCAGTGTTTTCTTCATACTGCTTCTTCATCCAATCTGGCAGCTCCTGGACGGCTTCGTCTTCACATCTCTGTACCTTCCCCTCACAGGTAATAGATATTCAACAATGACGCATAAAAGAGAGTCAGGAATGGAGCAGGGATGGGGTTAACATGTCTTACACATACTGCTTTTAGGAGTCTCCCAAGTTTAGATAACTTATGCTGCACATTCAAAACATTGCCTCCCTTTCTAGCGTTATACAACTCCGTGGTGATCTGACATCCTGGGGCTGCACCTCATCTCTCAACTTCCCTCAACTGTCCACATACCTGATCCATCTTCCCTCTCGCCTGCCTCTCTGCTTCTGCTCCCTCAGTGGCTAGTGTGTTCTAGGACATTTATTCTGGCTTTTCTAAAAAAAAGTCATTAACGAACCCTGGATATTAATAACCTGTCCTTAGTAAATGTAAATATCTTGAGAAGACAATACCACTCAGAGGATGGGAAGAAGCCTTGTCAAGGCTGAGGTTGGTTTTACAATTAGCAAGAAGAGGGAACTTGAGGGAAGGGAACTGAGGATGGGAGTGTATGTTGCCAGTGGCCCACTCAGGTTATATCAGGACTTTCGTGGCTCCAGGGAACTGAGGATGGGAGTGTATGTTGCCAGTGGCCCATTCAAGTTATATCAGGACTTTTGTGGCTTCAGGCACTTCCATTCAGGTTATATCAGGACTTTCGTGGATGGGAGTGTATGTTGCCAGTGGCCACTCAGACTATATCAGGACTTTCGTGGATGGGAGTGTATGTTGCCAGTGGCCACTCAGGCTATATCAGGACTTTTGTGGATGGGAGTGTATGTTGCCAGTGGCCACTCAGGTTATATCAGGACTTTCGTGGCTCCAGGTACTTCCACCTCTGTGAGCATCTTCTCCATAAAAAACAGAAAACATATTTTCCTGTCTTGTCATAGATACTAATTTAGTATGTGTTGGATTCATGATCATATGTATTTATTATTATGTCAAGAATAAAATAGACCTTAAAATATGTCCATAAGTCAAACTATTTCCTGTATTTCCAAAAAGACTGTGTTCCCTTGGCCTTGCGTCAGCTGTTCCTAATGGCAGTCTAGCCTGAGGCCACCTTCCTACACACTGTGACTTGAATGCCCACGACTCTTTTGTCACTTTGGGTCACACCACCTCTACTGCCTGAAATGTCTGTCACCCAATCCAGCCCAACCAAGACTCTGTCTCACTCTTTGTCACGTCCTGTCCACACCCATGGTCCAGTTACAATGTCACTTTCTCCTGCCAGATTCAGCAAATTAAACTACAGGATATCTAATTCAACATGAATTTCAGGTAAATAATAACCCATGTTTTTAGTATGAGTATGTTTTACATATCACACATCCCAGATATTGGAGCAGGCATGCTTATACTAAGAAATTATGTCTGTTTATCTGAATTTAACTTTAGCAGGATAGCCTGCCTGTATTTTATCTGATGACCCTATTCTGTAGTATTTTTCTTTCTGCCCTTCCTCTTACCTGTTGCTGCTGTCAAGGCACTTTCTACATACTTTTGTCACTGGCTATCTCCTGGGGAGTGTCGCTGGCTGCCCCCACACCCCCGGTTTCCAGTCCCATCTCCATTACCATCACCTGCTGTGGCCTGGCAACGTGGCAGGGGATGAGTAGTTGTGTGTGACTAAATGTGTGTTTTCCCTTATTTCCCCAACTCTGTTTATTCTCAGGGATGACTTGGCAGCATTTGGTTTTAATTTCATTCAGGATGTCGTGTGGCTAAGGCTGAAGATGAGTTAACTATTGCATGGGATTACAGTAGCAACCCCGCTAACGTGTCTCAACAAGACACTCAGGATTCGACATGTCATCACCCAGTGGAAAAAAGCCAGAGGCCTCTAGCTGAGACCTGAGTCCCTCTCTGCCGTTTGCAAGGGTGGACCACATGGTGGTGGTGGCAATGTCTCAGGTTCCCTCTTCTCGGGGGAGATTCTGTTTCCAGGGTAAGTTGGTTGTAGCTCAAACAGAAATCTGTGTAAGAGATACTCCTTTTGGTTTTGAGTCTCAGAAAGTGATGAGATTAAAGACACATGCCACCATGCCCTGCAAGAGTGGATCCATTCTTTTAAAAGTGATCTTGAACCTGCTTCACTTGGTACTCACCCTAGATTCCTTGCTTAACACAGAAGGAAACCCTCCTCAGTATATCATGACTGCAAGCCACATGAACTTGAAGAGCCTGGTGCCCATGAGAGCAGCTCCTGTCAGAGGACACACACCTGTGAGAGACCCAGCTGCCAGACAGGCTGCGTGAGCCTCGGAAGACTGTCACTAGGGATGGTGAAAGTTCCCTTTTCTATTTTTAAGGCTTTCCCAACTTTCAACACACTCACTCTTCTTGGTTGAATGAAATTTCCAAAGTTGGCCACTGGTTGTTTTACTTTTCTTGGTGAGCCAGAAACCACAATGCCCAAATATACCAAATATAGACTGTGTGTGTGTGTGTGTGTGTGTGTGTGTGTGTGTGTGTGTGTGGTCTGCTCCTTTCATTCAGTCCAGGATGATCACATGTCCTCTCTAGTCTATTCCCACCAAACTACAGTAAACTACAGCTATCGGCATAGTCCTAGCAATTCTGCTACATTACCATGTAGAATCAGGGACTGTCTAGGCTCTTGCTTGCCTCAGGGTCTTGCTTAATTTGCTGTTTCTGCTGAGATGCTTCTGATTGGTTGACACGACTTCTTGTATTTAGTCCCAAGGTCACCTCTAAGTAGGCTCTCCTGTTATTTTTTAATCACAGTATACTGCTTGCATTCTTGGTAATATCCATCATACCAGCCACTACAACACTACCATATCGAATACCATGTCTTCTTCCAAACAATCTCCGTTCTCCAAGGCCAAGGACTTATTTATTTATTTATCTATTTATTCCTTGACACTTTTGGGTCTCCGGGGCTCTGAACAGCGCCTTGCACAATGTAGGCACACCATAAATATTTGCTGAATGAATACATGAAGAACAACTTTCCCGCACCTGAGTAGTGATTAGTTATGAGGACTTGCTGAGTATGGTCATTGACCAGCCACGGCACTGTATGGTGGTGAAGGACACAGCTCTCAATCAATATCTGATGTATGCCTGGCCCCGCCAGAATTCACTGGTACTTGAGGAAATAAGTACAACAGCACAGAAAGCAATAAAAATGAGCTTTTATTTGTAAAAAGTTACAAAATGATATTGTACAAAAATAAAGTCTGTAGAGAACTTTGGTTGTATAACACAAACGACCGAGACAGATCAGGGAGATCAGAACTTCCAAAGAAGCGTGCTCCTTACTGTGTCAGATGGTGATGACAGCATTAAAGAGGAAAAAAAAAATCACCAACTTTACCCTTCTGTGGACTTGGTGGGGCAGCCTGCCCCCATTAGAACCTGCTTGCGGTGTGTAGACAAAATGCTGAGCAGGGGACTCCCCCGAGAGCTGGTGGCTGGATCTGGACCTGGGAACGTCAGCTACCCCATCCGCCAGGATTCTCTGGATTGAACAGGGGATCCTGAACTACATCCAAATCATGCCAGGCAGCTGAGGGCATTGCCATTTTGAGCAGGAGAGGGTGAGAGAGCGGCCCTTGCCTCCATTTCCTAGTCCTGCAGAGGGCGTGGAACCATACGTAACTTGGGTCTTTAGGGCTAGGGGAGTTGGGGGGTGTGTGTGGGAGTGGGGGATGTCCAGCAATTTTTATCTCTTGGTTACTTTGAAGTTTTGACATGATTGAGAAAGGCCAATTGGTCCTACGTTGGGGGATAGCAGCCACGAAGGAAGTGATAAACTAATTTCTGCGTAAAAATTCCATTTATGAAATGTGTAACAAGCTCTAACATAGGACTCAAGGCATGACTTGTCTGCCAGCTGCTAGATGGGTACACTGTGGGGACAGCTAGAGGTGCCGTTCCCACCATCTACTTCCTCTCTCCTCTACACCATGAAGATGGGCCTCATATGTCCTGTGGCCAGTTAGATGCTACAATCTTTCCTGTCAGTCTTTCTTCTATAACCCATTGGATTAGAAGGGATCTCAAATGTTGAACCCAGGTGACAACTGAGCCCCAGCCAGGGACAAGGCCGATGGCTTCTCCCGGCAAGATTCCCCATGTGCTCCTGCCTGTGTGCCCCCAAGGGAGGAGGTAGGCAAGCGGGCAAGAATGGAGGCAGAGGTGCCACCAGGCAGGGTTAAACCTTGGCTACCTGGCAGGTCCTTCATTTCACCTTTGGGTGACAGTAAGTCCAGGACTATCAAGGGGAATTCAGCCTTCTGTATATGTGGTTATGATGTCACACATGTGGACAGGAAGTAGAGCTTGACACAAGAGACGGTGAAGCTCGGGGGGCCTCTCTGCTCAGTGGGCGGAGCAAGGATGAGATGGAGCCGGGTGGCACCAGCCCTGGGACTGCCAGTGAGGGAGCAGGGCTGAGATGCTCCTTTAACAGATAAAAAGCAGAGCCTGGGGTGTAGCTCCGTGGGTGGAGTCGCCTAGCACAGATGAGGCCCTGAATTCCCTCCCTAGCATGGAACTATGGTGTGCTGTCTGAGATTCTGACACCACAGGAAGTCAGAGGATCAGAAAGCCAAGCTCATCCTTGACCAAGCAGTAAGTTCAAGGTCAGCCTAGGCCACAGGAGACCCTGTCCACAAAAAAGAGGGGGAAATCTGGGGCAGTTAGTGAAGGATTGTCTTATAAAGGTAAAGTAAGTGATTTTTGCCTAGCGAAAACCCTTTTAATACTTTGAAGAGCATGGACCCTTGTTCCCAATTATTATTTCCTTTTGTCACTTTTTTTTTTGTATTTTGTGAGCACATATACTTTGGCACCTTTGAAAAGAGACTTTAATAAATAAGGGAAGAAGAGAGAAATTCATTAGTGACTGGTAATAAATAACAATAACTTAAATCTCAATAAATATCTTCTCTATATCTCTGTATTTGAAACAGATGCATTGCATCGAGTAGCTTCTCTGGTCACTGGTGACCACGCATAAACAGAGCTGTGTATGTAACGTCAGTCCCTGTAAACCGACAGGCCCCGAGGTCTCCCTGGCTGGGGGCAGCCGGGGGCCTTCCCTACTAGCTCTCCTAGGAGAATGCTGCCGAAAACCACAACTTGCTTCCTATTTCCGAGGACATCAAGGAAATGCCTTCTGGTTTGTTTTTAAGCAGGAGGACAGCCTTTTGGGTTCCTAGCCAACTTCTCCCTTACTCCATCCACTGTGTTCAAAATCAACCACCAAGCATCCCTCCCGCCCCGCAACGCTGGATGTCGTAAACCTCAGGCCTCAGTTTTCAAAGGGTATGATCTCTCTGTGCCTCTGCGTCCGTCCCCCCTTCCCCTCTCCTTTCCAGGGTGTGAATCCGTTGAGTGACAGGAAAATACAGCTTTCTTATTTTCATCAGTAAAACGTAGTGACAAGAGGTGACACCAGAATCATCACATTTCCCCCGGTGTCTTCAGACACTTGAAAAACGAACCACCGGAGATACGCTGGCTGGCTTGGTTCTTTGCATGCATCCGCGACTCGGACCGCGATCGGTGACCATGGACTGTATCAGATAAACGCTGGCAACAGCTAAGCAGGGACACCAGCCCTGAGCTTCTGGTGACATCGCCTGCCATCCTGGAGTGCTCAGACGGCTGTTCTCACTCCTATCCAGTTTTCTGTAGCTGGGCCTTCTTCTACCAGGCTCCCACGATGGATGCCTTCTTCCGTCTCTTCCTCCTCTCCCTCTTCTTCCTTCTCCGCCTCCGCCTCCTTGGTCCTCATCTTCCGTTCTGGGCAAACATTTCCTGGGAACCTTGGTCCCTTTCTGCGCACTTGTAGCAGGAATGCAATACACAGCAGTCTCTGGAGCCGGAGTCAGATGCAGCCACACCGTTTAGCGGAATGCTTTCTTAGAATATGGTAAACCAGGTTATCGTCTAAAAACGACAGGTCGTCGTCGAACGCGACCGGTCGGCAACAGGCCTGGCCTACTTTGTCACTCACTAGTCTTCTACTTCGAGATAGGTTTTTTATTATTTTGTCATACATTGTCTCGGCCGCATCACAGGAGCCGCTGCAATACCGGAAGATCAGTTCCTCCTTGGTTTCGTAGCCTAAACCTAAGTCAGTGACATTTAAGTGTATTGCAGTTAAGACACACCCCCGATTTTTGCCCCTCTGGCCTCTGCGGCCCTTCCCTCTGGAATTCTCTGGGCTGGCAGCTGCGGCCTGCCGATTCCTCTCCCTTCGAGGAAGCGCTGCCACTTGCTTATCTGGTGACCTCTTCAGTCTTTTAATGGTGGCTTGAATAAAATCCATGACATCATCAAACTGGTCAGGATAATCTTCAGGCATATTGGCTGTTCGACAAAACAGAAAACGTCCTGTGAGACAACAGTGATCATTTCAGGCAGTCTTCTAAGTCAAAGCGTCACTGGAACTAGCTAGGATTGTACCCACAGCAAGATGATCATCCACCTATGCTAAGCGTTCACAGTGCCCCCCTCCCCTAGAAGCAAAGGCTAAAATGTACCCTCTAACACTTTGCAAACTGTCGGTGTCAAAAGAGAAGAGTCATGTAGTGAGGACACAGTTCCTTGCAGGAAACAAGTCCTTAAGGGTTAGTTGTTCAGGTGAGTGACATCTAAGGTCCTGTTTTATAGCCTTGAATATAGCTCTCACTCACTGAAACACTCTCAAACGCTCCCTGAAATGCAGCTTCTGAGCCTGGAACCCAGACACCTTGATGCCCTGGTTTGGGGAAGAATGGAGGCACTTGGCATTTCATGAAGCTGCTGCAGAATTCTGGTGTATGTGGGTATCAGAGAACACTGAGAAACTAGGTGTCAGAGGCTGAGGAAATGTGGCATCTTCTGGCTTTGCTACTTTGCTGCACGTTTACCTTGACTCTACCTGACTGAGTAGGACCAGATTCAAAGAGAACAAATAAAGATCTCTAAAATTCAGCTCCATTTTTAAACCCATCCCCACAAACCTAGAGAAACAGAAAGGCGGATTATATTTATATTTCACTGACAGACAAATGGTAAATGGTGTGTCTCTAACAGCCACCACAACCAGAATGATTTCAACATAAAGGAAAGGCTGTTGGGGACAGAGGCAGCCTTGAGTCCAGGGGGGAAGCCATTCTCCGCTGCAGCTGCCACAGCGTTCCCACTGTGTGGTTACAAATGGGACAAGAGATGTGAGCGCCAGGGAGACCCCACGAAGGGAAGACCAGAGCACACCAGGATTCTCGAGACCTCTGGGGAAGACATGGATTTACAATCATCTGAGATTCTGAGTATTTCAGCATTTTGCGTTGGATGACTAAGGGGAAAATAGCCATTGGAATGATTTAATAGACACCAAGAAGAGGGAAAACCTAACCCTCACCCCTTTTAAATCAGATATTAAGCTTTTAATGGTCATCTCGTCCCATTTCAGACTTTGGGTTATATGTGGCTTAGAAGTGTGTGTGTGTGTGTGTGTGTGTGTGTGTGTGTGTGTGTGTGTGTTTGGGTGTATGTGTGAGGTGCTAGGTAAGTGCCTACTAGATTTCACACACACACACACACACACACACACACACACACACACACACACAC